>APFE030627677.1:6228-40338 GCA_000404065.3 Pinus taeda
ATTCAATTTCTCTTCCACAATTATTTCAACTTCTCGAGGGCTCTAATTTTATTATTTCGGCCATTACAAGTTTGGGTTTCTTTCTAGAAAGAAAAACCCTAGATGCACTTCTCTTGTTAAGGGTTCCTTTTTCTTATGGAGTCATTATTCGGCCCGCCATTATCCATGTTCTTATGTGATCTTTATATTTTTCCAGGGTTCTTTGTCTGTGAGGCCAAGACCATTTCTTGGGCTTTCATGAATTAGGGTTTTGAACAACAATTACATTTTTACTTGATTACTCAAGCCATCCATTCAACCAAGCTTCTAAATGAATTTTACAAACTCTTATGAATGTATTTAGATTGGTATCATATGATGTTTATGGCCAATTATCCTTAGTAACTTTGTTTTTCTAGGAAGGCACTCTCATTATTATTCTCCAACTTTTACTTATGGTTTTCATCTCTTTTCTTGTCGAGATTGCAATACTTATTGCATTATTTACAGAGTTTACTATTCTCCAACACTAGTCTAGCCTTAGTACTGATTGTACATAACTTTTTTTGCGATACAATACTATTTTATAGGAATTATTTCCTACGGTTAGAATTTGTTTGGCATACTAGAATCACTATTTATGATATAAAAAAAGAGCATAGTTTTTTCTTTTTCTTTGTGACACTTTATCTTAATGTATATTGGAATACTTCATTTTCTGTTCAAATGTGCAAACTTTCTCTTAATGTCTCTTGCCATTAAAATAAATAGTTAGTATATTGCATTTTCAGAATGGACTTTATTATTGTCTTCATTTCTTTTCTTATATATTATTATTTGTCCAACTTGTGCACATCATTAATGCTATGTTGAACAAAGAGATATTATATACATTTACATGTTTTTTTAGATTATTAGTATAGGATACTTGGTGGGACTTGTCATGGGACATGCCTTCTCTTCCTATGTGATGTAGGAGCATGTGAATCAGAGGGGAAAAATCTTCCAACTTATTCTAAAAATAAGAAAAAATCTACAGGAAAGGGAGTGGGGTCCTTTAGCCTGCAATTTCTATGTTTTTTTTAGTTAAAAAAATAGGATAAGAGTAGAGAATAAAACATGCTATCTTTTTCACAGATAGATAAGCTGTAATAAAGCTTCACGTTTTAAATCATTCCATGAAAAGCCTGCTTTTGTAATAGATAAGGTCTGAGAAGACCTATCCCTTATTAATATAAAAATAAAGTGGAAGAAAAGCTCACATTAGAGAGAGAGGCGTGCCAGAAGAATTATCATTAAACTTTTCTCTCGGCGTTCTCATGAATGAACGATTCCCTGTTAAATTGTATGCATGTATCCAATAGTTTATTTTGATTGTGTATTGAAGCATTGAATGGTTATTGTCTAAGGTTGTGTCTAAATTATTTATGCTCGAGCAAGTGGGATCCTTGGAATTGTGAACTGATCGTATATCCAAAAGCTTATAGATATTTTCTACTCTTGCATTAATCCATAGATTCAAAGCCAGGAAACTAAACAAGAGCCTGTAAGAGAAAGAGGAACGCCCCGAGGAAGTGCAAGAATCCAGATTTGTGCAGAATCGAATTGTTGTAGCGTTTTGGACAGAATATGGAGGCACAATCCTGAGCTATTGGAGGACGCGAACAATTTAAGATTGCAGTTTAAGAGGAAAACTCTATTTGCGCAGAGTAATTGCGATATTCTCTTAAGGGAACAGTGGGTGGACGTGAAGCCTTATCAATATGGGTCCTCAATACTGCATCATAGAAGAGCCTTTGCAATTGTTATGTGAGATCTCCGATTACAGGTGTTGAATATCATAAGGATCAACGTGAGGGAGCGTCGGTCCGAGGAGGTCATTGCGTATTGGAGGAGTTAAACTTTGGAGGTCTGCTGATAGCAATTCCAATATCGTATCAGGGAGAAAGGGAAAGGAACAATAATAAGCGTGATTATATTATAAAGCAATTCTGTTGAATTACTACCCTGACATTGTATTGTGTAAGCCCATCCATCATAAGGCGTCGATAGTGTTGGGAATATAATCCCTCTCATAAAGCCTCTGACAGTTGGCGTAATTCTTTTAGAATTACTGTCGATGCGAATAAAGTTTTGTTTTCAATCATTTATTGAGATTGTGGTTCGGTGGAGAACAATGAAGCTATCAGTTTAATGACTGATACGCCTGAAGATAGTTCAAGGGAAATTGAGGCTGATATTCAGGAGATTGCTGCCAAATTGGGGAGATTATACCTAACATTTGGACCCACGCCATCATTAGTGGTATCAGAGCAATCAACTGACATTGAATTGAATCTCAGGAGCAGGAGAAGGATGGATTTTAGAGTTGGAAGAGGATGAGGACGTGGTGGAAGAGGACGACCTATTGCAAATGATGAAATAATGGAAACCATAGAAGAGCTGCGAGCTAGATTGGATGCGTTAACCTCAGATAGAAACATAGATGATGGAGATGTCAGTGAACCCGAAATTGAAGCCACAGAAGATGAGGAAGCTGTACAGGTTACTCCTGAGATGAGGTTCTTCCAGTCAGTGTTGAAACCCACAGCAAGGCCATGGAACCAATTAGTACCGATATACCAAGGAGGAATGAATCCAGAAGAATTGATCGACTGGATTAATAGCATGGAGAAATTCTTCGATTATGAAGAAATGAAAGATGAGAAGAAAGTAAAGTTTGTTATCACCAAATTAAAAGGCCATGCAGCACTCTGGTGGGATGGTGTGCAGGCGGAAAGGAGGAGACTTGGTAAGCAGCCAATCAAGAATTGGAGCAGAATGGTAGCGAAGTTAAGAGGTAAGTTTTTGCCAAGTAATTATCAGCAAACATTGTTTAGACAAATGCAAAATCTTAGATAGAGAGCTTTGACAGTAAAAGAATACACAGAAGAGTTCTATAAGGTGAGCATAAGAGCTGGAGAAGCCCAAGAAACAGATGAGAAGGTGGCTAGATATATGAATGGCCTCAGGATGGACATTTAGGATGAGATAAGTCTGTTGTCTCCTAAAACAGTAGAGGAAGCTTATCAGATAACATTGAAAGCTGAGGAAAAACTCATGAGGAAGCAGTCTACCAGAGGGAGAGGGAATTTTAGAGGAAAAGGAAGTCAAGGTGGTAGTGGAAGATCTACAACACCTAAAGAAGGAGCTAGTAGTAGCTCAACCCAGCATGCACCCACAGGAGGTGATGCAAGAGGCAGAGGGAGTTTTTCTAGAGGAAGAGGAGGCAGAGGAAGAGGCAGAGAAATAAGATGTTACAGATGTAATAAGCTGGGACATAGAGCTTTTGAGTGCCCAGAGAATGCAGAAACAAAGTAGAGGAATGCAATTGTTGCTCTAGTTGAGGGAGAGGCACCAGTGGCAGCAGTACCAGAAGAAGAAAATACACTAGAAAGAGGAGAATCTATGGTAGTTAATAAAGTTCTGATTAAGCCAACAAAGGAGATGGTTGAACCACCACAAAAGAAGACTTTATTCAGGACAGTGTGCAAAGTCTAAGGGAAATGTTGTCAGATGATCATTGATAGTGGCAGCATTGATAATTTGGTTTCTACAGAAGTAGTGGAGAAATTGAAGCTGAAGACAATGAAGCATCCAACACCTTATAAAGTGTCATGGTTGCAAAAGGGACATCAACTGTTGGTAAGTGAACAGTGTGAAGTGGAACTTCAAGTGGGCAAGTACAAAGATAAAATTGTTTGTGATGTGATGCCTATGGACATGTGTCACATATTGCTTGGAAGACCTTGGCAATATGACAGAGGAGACATACATGATGGGAAGAGAAACACCTACAAGTTTGGAAAGGATGGTGTCAATCATACGTTGCTGCCTCTGCAAGAAGAAGATGTACCGGGACAGAAAACTGATCCAAAAACTCTGTTACTTGGAGGAAAGGAATACCTGAAGCAGATTGAAGAAAATGAGGTAAATTTTGTTGTAATTTGCAAGCCCAAGGTAATAATGACTTCCACTAAAGTTTTTGATTTACCCATTGAAATTCAAGAAATGCAGGAGAAATATTGTGATATTATTATTGATGATTTGCCTAATGAATTACCACCCATTCGAAGAGTCAGCCATCATATAGATTTGATTCCTGGAGCAAGGCTACCTAACAAAGCAGCATATAGAATGACAACTGCAGAAAATGAAGAAGTTAAGAAACAGGTGCAAGAATTGCTTGACAAGGGGTTGATCAAAGAAAGCTTGAGTCCTTGTGCGGTGCCAATAGTGTTGAGCCCAAAGAAAGATGGAGGCTGGAGAATGTGTACAGATTCAAGAGCCATTAATAAGATCACAATCAGGTAAAGATTTCCGCTACCCAGAATTGAAGATCTAATGGATTGCTTGTCTGGCGCAAAATAATTTTCAAAACTAGATCTTAAAAGTGGGTATCATCAGGTAAGGATAAGAGAAGGGGATGAGTGGAAAACCGCTTTTAAGACCAATGAAGGATTATATGAATGGAGGGTGATGCCTTTTGGGTTGTCAAATGCACCAAGTACATTCATGAGGCTTATGAATGAAGTTCTTAAAGAATTTATTGGTAAATTTGTAATAGTATATCTGGACGATATATTAGTCTATAGCAGGTCCAAGGAGGACCACTTGAGGCATTTAAATTATGTTTTGCAGAAGCTACAACAAGAAAAACTATTGTTGAACCTGAAGAAATGTTTATTCATGAACGAGGAGTTGGTGTACTTGGGATTTGTTATCTCAGCTGAAGGGTTGAAGATGGATCCAGAGAAGATCAAAGTGATTGTGGAGTGGCCTTCACCCAAAAGTGTTTTTGAGGTAAGGCGTTTTCATGGTCTTGCTAGTTTTTACAGAAAATTCATTAAGAATTTTAGTAAGATTAATGCACCTATTATTGAGACCATAAAAAAGGATAAACAACCATTTAAATGGACTGTTGAAGCGGAGAGGAATTTTCAGCTGTAAAAGACGAAAATAACTGAAAAGCCTGTTCTGGTTCTTCCTGATTTTAACAAAACTTTTCAAGTTAAGTGTGATGCCAGCGCAAAAGAAATTGGAGGAGTTTTAAGCCAAGAAGATAGACCGATAGCTTATTTCAGTGAAAATCTAAATGATGCAAAAAGGAAGTATTCTTCTTATGATAAGGAGTTTTACGCAGTTGTGCAGGCATTAAAGAAATGGAGGCACTATTTAATGTCAAAAGAATTTATTCTCTATTCAGATAACCATGCATTGTAGTTTATAATGTAGCAACCAAAGCTCAGCTAGAGACATGCTAAATGGGTAGAATATCTTCAAATTTTTCACTTTGTGTTGAAGCATATAACTGGGCAGTTAAACAAAGTTGCAGATGCCTTAAGTAGAAGGAATGTATTGTTGCAAGAAAGTCAAATCCAAGTGCTGGGTTTTGAATTTCTTAAGGAATTATATGAGACCAATTCAGATTTTAAGAGGCATTTGAGGCTTGTAAAAATCCTTCCTTGGCAGATAGGAGCAAGTGGTTGGATTATTTCCTACAAGATGGACTGTTATTTAAGAAAAATCAGCTGTGCATACCAACCTGTTCGATGAGAGAGAATTTAATCAAAGAGAAGCATAGTGGAGGACTTGCAAGACATTTTGGTACAGAGAAGAGTTTTGAGCAACTCAACAGATTTTATTTCTGGCCAAAAATGAAATTTGAAGTAGAGAAGTATGAAAGAAATTGTAAAGTCTGCCAGTATGCAAAAGGAAGAAGCCAGAACACAGGATTGTATATTCCATTGCCAATTCCAGATAGGCATTGGGATATGGTAAGTATGGATTTTGTGCTGGGATTACCAAAGACTCAAAGAGGTTATGATTCAATCTTTGTTGTAGTGGATAGATTTTCAAAAATGGCACACTTTATTTCGTGTTATAAAACTAGTGACGCTTCTCACATTGCTAACTTGTTTTTTAAACAAATAGTAAGATTGCATGGATTGCCCAAAAGAATTGTTTCAGACAGGGATTCAAAGTTCGTGGGACATTTCTAGAGAACACTATGGAAGAAGCTGGGGACTAAATTAAGTTTCAACTCTGCCTATCATCCTCAAACTGATGGACAGACCGAAGTTGTGAATAGAAGTTTAGGCAATATTTTGAGGAGCCTTACTGCAGAGCATCCAAGGCAATGGGATCAAGTGTTACCACAAGTTTAGTACGCATATAATGACTCACTGAATAGGAGCACAGGATAGAGCCCATTCCATATTGTTTATGGAATGCATCCTAGAGGAATATCTGAATTAAGGAATTTGGGAAAAGAAGAAATGAGAAGTGAAGAAGGTGAAGACTTTGCTTCAAGAATGCAGGCGATACATGAACAGGTGAAACAACAGCTGCAAGATAGCAACATCAAGTACAAAACCAGAGCAAACATGAGGAGAAGAGAAGTGAACTTTGAATTTGGAGACTTGGTTTTAGCAGATCTCAGGAAGGAGAGATTTCCAAAAGGGGAGTATAATAAGTTAAAATCCAAGAAAATTGGGCCATGCAGGATACTGAGGAAATTCTCTGCAAATGCTTATGAGATTGAATTACCACCTGGTGTGGGAATATCACCAATTTTTAATGTTGCAGACTTGTATAAGTATGAGGATGAAGCTACAGATGATACAACACAGGATCAAGAGATTTCAGAGATTAACTAGGTAAAACAGTTACCCACGACAAAGAATTTACAGCCAGAAAGAATTCTGGACAAGAAGGTGCACAAGAAGACAAGGAGACGAGAGTACTTCCAGTATCTGGTAAAATGGAAGGGATAGCCAATCGCTGAAGCTACTTGGGTTACGAAAGACGCTCTACAGAAACTGGGCAAATCTGTAGACGAGTTCATGGACAGGAGCCCATGAAGAATTTTTTCCTCAGGAGTCTGATGCAGGAGCATGTGACTCAGAGGGGAAAAATCTTCCAACTTATTCTAAAAAAAAAAAAAAAAAATCTACAGGCAAGGGAGTGAGGTCCTTTAGCCTACAATTTCTATGTTTTTTTTAGTTAAAAAAATAGGATAAGAGTAGAGAATAAAACATGCTATCTTTTTCACAGATAGATAAGCTGTAATAAAGCTTCACGTTTTAAATCATTCCAATGAAAAGATGCTTTTGTAATAGATAAGATATGAGAAGACCTATCCATTATTAATATAAAAATAAAGTGGCAGCAAAGCTCTCATTAGAGAGAGGGGCGTGCCAGAAGAATTATCATTAAAATTTTCTCTCAACGTTCTCATGAATGAACGATTTCCTGTTAAATTGTATGCATGTATCCAATAGTTTATTTTGACTGTGTATTGAAGCGTTGAATGGTTATTGTCTAAGGCTGTGTCTGAATTATTTATGCTCGAGCAAGTTGGATCCTTGGAATCGTGAACTGACCGTATATCCAAAAGCTTATAGATATTTTCTACTCTTGCATTAATCCATAGATTCGAAGCCAGGAAACTAAATATGAGCCTGTAAGAGAAAGAGGAACACCCCGAGGAAGTGCAAGAATCCAGATTTGTGCAGTATCAAATTGTTGTAGCGTTTTGGATAGAATGTGGAGGCACAATCCTGAGCTATTAGAGGACGCGAACAATTTAAGATTGCAATTTCAAAGGAAAACTCTATTTGTGCAGAGTAATTGCAATATTATCTTAAGGGAATAGTGGGTGGACATGAAGCCTTATCAATACGGGTCCTCAATACCACATCATAGAAGAGCCTTTGCAATTGTTATGTGAGATCTCCAATTACAGGTGTTGAATATCATAAGGATCAGCGTTTGGGAGCGTCAGCCCAATGAGGGCATTGCGTATTGGAGGAGTTAACCTTTGGAGGTCTGTTGATAGCAATTACAATATCGTATCAGGGAGAAAGGGAAAGGAACAATAATAAGCGTGATTATATTATAAAGCAATTCTGTTGAATTACTGCCATGACATTGTATTGCGTAAGTCCATCCATCATAAGGCATCGATAGTTTTGGGAATATAATCCCTCTCATAAAGCCTCCGACAGTTGGCGTAATTCTTTTAGAATTACTGTTGATGCGAATAAAGTCTTGTTTTCAATAATTTATTGAGATTGTGGTAGGTGGAGAACAATGAAGCTATCAGTTTAATGACTGATACGCATGAAGACAGTTCAAGGAAAATTGAGGCTGATATTCAGGAGATTGCTGCCAAATTGGGGAGATTATCCCTAACGTCTGCACCCATGCCATCACTATGACTTAGTTATCTAGAGTCTATGAGTGTTACATAACTAGGTAGGTGGGAATTCAACTTCTCCACATACTTTTGTGGTAACTTACATGGGTTCAATCCTTATAATTTAACACTTGATATGTAAATCCTATTGTACACATATGTATTTTGTTTACATAGTTTCTTAAACTACATAACTTAGTTTCTTAAACTACATCACTTTTATTGTTTAGCATAATAAACCAAAACCCCAAACTAGTAGGTTATTTAAAATCTTTATTATCCCTTGTCAACAAAAAACATTACCTATGTAGACAAATATTCCCAGAGTTCTCTAGTATAACATTTACGTTGTCCACCATAGAAACCTCTAGGCTTGCAGATGTTGCTTAACCTATTACAAGTTAGGAATATACAAATTAAAATCCATTGAAAGTGTTGTAATTTCCACAATAATTGCACTTATTCCAATTCAATGTCTATTCTACGTTCTCTACCATGACCATTCAGTAATAACTTAAAACTGAAAAATTACCAAGTGTAGTTAGTCCTCTCACTTTGTAGGTTGGTTCATGACAAACATTCACAACATGTCCTCAAGAATTTGGTTAACTCTTTAAGTATTCCCATCCATCCGTGGATGGTATGCAATGTTGAATTTTAACTATGTATCTAATCCAATAAACAGTGGCCTCCAAAAAATTTGAGGTAAACTTTTGTTCCCTGTTTGATATAGCTATCTTGGGTATTCTATGAAGTTTAAAAAATTTCTTCATAAAATATTGGCTACTTGTAAAACTTTATATATGGATTACAAGGGAATGAAATGGGTAGCCTTTATTAGTTTATCAACCACTACCATAATGGAGTCATGATGTTTTTGTGTTTGAGGTAATAAAGTGATAAAGTCGAGGTAAATCACCTTCTAATTCAACTATAGTATGGGTAATGGGTTTAGTAGCCTAGTTGGGTGTTAATGTTCTATTTTTTACTTGCTAACATTCTTGGCAGCTAGCCAAATATTAAAAAACTTCCTTTTTCATTCCATGAAAAAAGAACTATTTTTGGATGTTTGTAATCATTTTCTGGTACCCCGGACGAGCTGCAAAAGGTTTTTGATTGCTTTTGTCCATTATCAATCGCTTTATTTTCTTATGATCTAGTATATAAAGACTCTTTTCATAGGTTAAATCCCATTTTTGTTGATTTTATAATCAATATGCTTATCTAAATTAGATTTAGTTTCTAGATTTTTATATGTTTGGTTATAATTCTAATTTGTCAATACATCCTCCTTGACTTGTTCCAGCAGATTTGTTTCACTTTGACTAGTATAAATCTCATTTAGTTTTTAAACTCCAACTTAAGGCATCTACCAACTTATTCTCCTTTTCCCTTATGTGTTTAATGTCGAAGTCATATTCACTTAAGAAGCCATCTACCTAGCTTGCCTGACATTCATATTGGGTTTGTTAAAAAATGATCTTACATTATTTGTGGCTAAGTTGAATTTCCTTCTAATAAAATAATGCTTCCACATTTTTAGGGTGTGAATTATAGCTACTAACTCCAAACATTAGAATTCATACTTTTTGTCATGTTGTTTTAACTTTCGTGGTTGATAAGGCATAACATGCTCCTCTTACATAACCACACCTCCCAGGTCTTCTAGGCATGTGTATGTACACACTTCAAAGTCTTTTTCCAGATCTGTTATTTTGAGCACCAGAGTAATAATAAGTATGTGTTTAAGCTTTTCAAAGCTTTCTTAACACTATCATGTCCATAAAATTTGTACCCCTTTCTTCTAGTTAGGTTATACGATATGCCATCTTGGAAAATCCCTCTATAAACCTGCGATAATAATTGGTTATCCCCATGAATGATACTATATTAGTCACATCCTTTGGTACCATCCAATCAAGAATGGCCTTCACTTTATCGTGATCCACCACCATCCTTTCTTTAGAAATTAAGTGTCCCAAATATTGTATCTTATCTTGAAAATTTTCACATTTCTGAGTTTTGCTTATAGCTAGTTTCCCCGCAAGGTCTGTAAGAATATTTCCAAATGTTGTTTGTGTTCTTCTAGTTATTAGAATATACAAATATATTATCTACGAAAATTAACACAAACATGTCTAAAAATTTGATGAACATATTGTTCATTAAGCACATGAAAGTGGCAGGTGCATTCGTGACCCCAAAAAGTAACATTGTGAATTCATATTGTTCATATAGAGTTCAAAAAGTTGTTTTTGGTATGTATTCCTCTTTGATCCTCAGTTAATGATACCCAGATCTACGGTCTATCTTGGAGAACACACTCTCTGTTAACTTGATAAAAAAATTCAATAATGCGGGGTAAAGGATATTTATTTTTAACTATTGACTTATTTAGCTGGTGATAGTCAATGCACATCCTGAGCATTCCATCTTTATTCTTAAAAAAAAGGATCATTTCATCCCATGGGAACACGTTGGGCCTAATATACCCTTTACTCAATAATTCCTATAATAGAATTTTTAATTCCATGAGTTTCGGTACCATCATTCGTTAAGGGGCTCTCGATATCGGTGTTTCTCTTGGCACCAATTATATGGAGAAATCTATCTCCCTCTTGGGAGGTAGTATAGGGATCTCGTCCAAAAATACATATTGGAAATTTCTCACCAGCTCCAATTCTTCTAATGAATTAACTAAATTGTCTAGAGACTAATTTTCTACTTTAATGGCAAAGAGTTAAAACACCTTCCCAGCCACTTTCTTCAACTATAATGATGATATTTGACATATTGAAATTGGCCTCATTATGCCACTTATAACTTGAGTTTCACCATTATTTTTCATGCTAAGGACTATTTGCTCAAGACAATTAACAAGTGCATTATGGCTTTCCAACTAATCCATACCTATCAGGACATCATAAGAGCCTGAGGGAAATATATTTGAATTGATTGTCGACTTCAGCTCATTATCTGGGATGATGATTTAGAAAGTTCCTTCTAGTACCTTAGTGCTTGCATGCCTCAATGGAAATTTCTTCACATTCGACGACAAGTTTACATCATTGACCTTCGATCGGATGATTCCATGGGTGTTCGACTTCAGCTTCATTATTCACATTCGTGGATTGTGTTGATTGTACCTTGAGAGCCATTTTCACTATTGGCGGTTTCTCTCGTGCTTGTTAACAATTTACATCATTGATCGGTAATTAGGTGGTTTTCTACCATGTTTGACTTTGACACATCTATTCGCATGTTAGAATTTGTACAATGATTGGGTCAAGACGGAGCACAACACCCTAGTTTCTGTATGATAGAATCCAAGTTGCATGGAGTTATATTTTATTCATGATTGTACACATGTTTCCTTTGGATGGGTGGCTGCAACCATATCGTGGGTCCATATTCATTATCCTTTCTATTCATATGGTTGTGACCATACCGTGGGTCCATATTCATTATCCTTTCTATTCAGATGGCTGTGACAATACCGTTGATCCATACACATGATCCCTTCTATTCGGATGGCTACGTCCATAACATGGATTCATGTATTATTGGGTGTTTATTCATGTATCATTAGGCATGATCATCAAAGACGTCAGATATGTATATGTATATGTATATGCTTGATTTGCAGGTCTCCTAACGATGTTGTTCTAGTCCTTGGACTGACTTATAAAGCATCTCAACCATCAATCATTATTTTTCCTTCATGCTTTAGGGGGAATCTGTTACACAATATTTTGTCACACCTCCTGTTCACTTCCTATTCCATATCCCGAAGTGCCAAAACATTGACAATTGTGCAGCATATCCTTAATGATATACAGACCAAAATCTCCCTAAAGAATCAAAGGAAAACTACCTTGAGTCGATTCTGAAGAGGGTTAACTAAAAACCTATTTTTTAGGGCCAACGCGTTTTGCTACACCACCTACCCATGCAGATGGTAGGTTGCAGGGTTCTACCCTAGCGCTGGCAGTGCAAGTTTTGATATAAAAACACACATTGAACCTCTTCTAGTAGGTTTTCTGAAACTGGAGGAGAAGCTTTGTGCACTAGAAACTTCAAGAACAACGAGTTGGATATTGGTTGTTGTTGATATGGTCGAGCTCTCCCATTTGGACCTCTTGATCTTATCATCATGGGCTTTCCCCTTGATATGTGGACCTTCCTCCCTCTTTTGGGGATCCCTAACTCCCCCTCCCTTCCTATAAATCATCTTCCTTCCATCCCCAAATGGTTTGTCACTGATTGTTGCATCCCTATGCTGAGATTATCCTTACATGTTATCCATTCTAACTTGGAGAAGGAGTACTTGAAGAGTCTTTACTTGGAATTGGACATCCACCAAAGGAGGTCTCCAACATCAAGGCATAGGTTGTATGCTTCCCTTTTTAGCTTATTAATATACACATCTAATGTTCACTGTCCATAATTGTGTAAATGTTCATTCTTTTAGCTTAATACTCTTTGATCAATTAAGTATTTTATGTTTGATCTATGCCATATATGCATTTGTATCTTGCATAACTCTTTGATCTTCCTTGCAGGTATTTGGATGTAAAGAAGAGGTAAGGAGTGAGGCCTAGAGCGAAATAATCAAAGTCATCTTAAAAAGACTGAGTGATTAACATCAAAGAGAGGTAGGCCACTCTCTCTTTGCATTTGTTAAATATAAGCTATGAAAGTGTATGTTAGTTTGTTTAGTTTGTTGCTAGACCCACTCATTGAGCTAGAGGGATCGCCTTTGTTCACAAAGGGGATTTACCTTCACAACAGATGTGGAGTATAAGTTTATAAAGGTTAGATTTAGAGCACATCCATTTTATATACTATATCTATTAATAAATGGAGACATGAATCGTTCTATTAAGGGAAGTGTGTCAATCTGGCTAGTAACATATTTGGGTTCAATTATAGTGTAAGAAATGGACTATAACCGAATTTGGATTCAAAGAGGAGTGCATGTTGGCTCTATGGGCCCTGACACAGGTTCAACATTAAGTAGCCAAGCAAATCGCTACACTACTGGCCCTTTTGGCATCAATCGTGGAGCGCATACTGAAGTCTCACCCGAAGTAGTATGGGGGGATGCAGGAACCATGTTTCTGCACCCTGAGATGGTTGTGATGTTGTTTTAAACCCTAACCCTTCCTTCACGTAGATCTATAATCCCTTTAGGGCTTATCAAAGTACTTCTCTTATTCGGCTTTGAAACCTTCATGAAAATCTCTGATCGTCCTTCGCAGACCCTAAATAGTCAGTTAAAATGCTTACACACCTCTATAATTATCCTTACTTTTGTGTCTAACCCGATTAGCTTAAGTATTGGTTAACTTTAACATGAATTATGATTATCTTCGCGTAAACATATATTCTTACTTACGTTCATACGACAAATTAAAATACACATAATCGTGCATCAATATAGCATTAAATCATAAATCCAGTACTCAACATAATATAATCGAAAACATTCATAACGGAAGTAAAATAGCTCCTACACAAATTTCTCTAGAATAATTCTCTTTATTGATGGTTCAAATCTCCAATACAGACTCTAACTTCCCTGCGCACACAACCACAGGGGTCCACACACTTAGCTGTGGACTTCTACTCTAGGCCTCTGTGCACTTAGCTGCAGAGCCTCTACCTACACTAACACTCTTCACTCTTAGCTCTCATAGACCCACAAAATTACATATAATTCTACTAACTGTTGCCTTAGACTATTTTAAGACTCTCGTTTTATACATTCCCATGGCCTATAAACCAAGGGCATATCTCATCAAGCCACACAAACTATCTAAACTAAGGGCGGAAACCCTTTTTGACTATCTACATCTTCGCGCTCTACGACCACAAAATGTGGAGACTTTACATCCTTTATACAAAACTTGGGCCTTTAGCCCCAAAACTTGAGCTCTTAACCCCAAAATTGACCCCAGGGGACCCGTTCCCAATAGTACCCCAACACAAATCTAGTGAATTGCCTCAAGTCACTCGACCGGTACAGAGATTTTATCGCAAAGACCTCCTAGCTCCACCTGTACAACTGAAACCTCAGCGATACAATGCATCGCCACCTACTTAACCTGCTTGACTAGATGCTCCGTTGTTTGTTCTGCGTTGTCTGCCTGTATTTTGTGTTGCGTCGCCTGCAGACTGGCCAATTTCCTTTTAATGAAGGTAGTCAGTACATAGGCTTCCTCCAGCTAAGGCTCCAATCTGGCCTTCAGTACTACCTCCTTGTGCTAAGCTGCATCCACCTGTTCCTTTAATGCCTTAACTTCCTATAGCTTTTCCAACCTTTGCATGATGGTGAAAGTGCATGCCATCGCTTTGACCTCATCGTACTTCTGTTACAGCTCCTGTGCCTCAGTTTCTAGTATTTATAGGTTGGGATCTTCCTACAGGTTGGTCACTACTTCGAGCGCCTGCTCGAAGAGCGTAATGTAATCCTTCACAATGGTGTCAATAGCTATAATGACATCTTTTAGAGTGGTCGCATGCTGTTCTCTGTCTTCTATTGGAGTCGAAGGCTGGGCCCTCAACTCAAGTTCCGTGATCTTAAGGTTTAGTTCAAACTGAAAGTTAGCCAACTTTGTTCATGCCTCGTGCACACCTACAATAAGCTTATGGATCATTATGTCGACTGGCTTGTCTTCAGGGATGTTCAGCTCTCGAACAGTCTAGCATGCCTCAGCCACCACAATGGTTGTGTACTCATTCATTTATGTGATATTCTTAAGAAGGTCAATCATGAATGATTTTTCAGTGAACATTTGTGCATTGTTCACCTTCTTCTCATTGATAAGTTTCAAAGCGCATTGTTCCCGAGCTCGTATTTCCGCTATCACACCATCCAGTAGGGTGTGAAGGGCTTAACTTGGAAGCATGGCCAAGTTTAACCTGACTTGTTTGATGGCACTGACAGTCCCTGTCAGCCTCTGCTTTTGCGGTCAATGCTCCATTTTACAGCACGACAATCCAAGGATCCATTGCATAGACCATCTTTGCTGTGTCTGAGGTTCCTGGCACCAAACGTCTTGATGCTGCATTGGCCCACCCTACCTGGATCTACAGCTTGCGCAAACCCATTTGAATGGTGACCAAGGCCTATTTCTGCTACTGCTCGAACTGCTGCAACAGTTCTGCGGTTGTGTCCCTCATTGTATCACTAATATCATTCAAATCAACCTCTGTCAAGGTGATTGGGTCTAGGGACGATTTTCTGGCCTTGAAATTCTTCTACGGCCCTACATTCTCCTGCTCCCTTGTGTGTTTAACCTGGAATGGAGTAGTCTCTCGGTCCGCACCTTCCCGCTCTAAGTGCTTCTCCTCCTCATCTGTCTGTAGAGAAGGAAACTTCTTACTCATATCAAAGTCATGTTCGTCCTCTTCTACCTATGTTTTGGCCACACACTTTGTTGTGGCTTTATCCTTAGCTTCCTTCATTCGTTTTTCGGGCAACTGTTCCATCTTTAACCTGGCTTCTTCCTTCTTCTGCTTCACGGAAGACTTACTAGTCCTAGCTGATAAGTTTGAGGCCTTGCGCCACTCTATAGGCCAACTCTCTAGAACCACAGAGATTGCATCATCTGTCACGAGGTATGGAAGATCATACCATTTCTGTGCAAGGCCCTTTTGTGCTCTGATGGACACATAATGGAATTTCGCCTTGAAATCCACATATTCAGACAACTGCTCAAAGATAGTAGGTGAGAGCCATGACTTGTGGTTAATGGTGGCGAGGATGCTTGATTCCATAAGAATCTAGAATATCTTGATGTCCTTGATCCTTTAGGGGTCCTTCGTGGCCTAGAGCAAAGCGAACTTCGCTACTTTTGGCATCTCCAATGTAATCGGGGGAAACGCACTATCCTCAGGTAAGTCCCACGCAACTAGGACAATTGACAGTAGCAACCATTCATGGTGAAAAGTATTTCTTTGATCTTGCAATTCTCTACAGTTTGCGAGGAACTCATTGGAGAGATAACACACCCAGTTAAATTTTACGCTCTCCACGCACTGGGCTGCCAAAGATACCACCGGTGCCAACACTCCATCTATGCGACACTTCTTTATACTTTTTCTTGCCAAAACATGAGTGGCTAATTTAACCGTAGGATCAGTTATGATGGAGATGGAGTAGCCATGCGGCTTCTTGGCAAGCTCGAACTTGTCCTTCATTCGTTCGGTGAGGTTGCACTCACCGGATTTTCCGCTAAATGCCATGGCCAGATTCAAGTCTAAGTGCGGGAGCAAGGTGATCCTGTGGATCAGCATGTTAGTGATTGGGATTGGATCTCCTAATCATAGACACCCATCATGCACCAAGCATAACAACTTCTTGACCACTATCAAAGTTATGGGCGTGCGGTTGTAATGTGATACCCTTAGAAGGTTCAATAGTCCTACCTTGTCCACCCCTTTTATCCACTTTCATGGCTCCAGTGCAGTCACACTAGAGTCTTTATAGAAGATGTGGTGCATGAATGTACCAGTCACCAAGTGGGGAAAGTGCTCTGTATCTACTAAATCCTAGCCCTCCAGCTTCAAAAGAGGGATACGCGCCAAGCGTGGTCCTTCGAATGTGATTTTTTTTGGCAACAACAAGGTGAAAAGTGTGACTTTTTTCTCGTTGATGTCCTTTGGTACCTTCGTCTTTCCTCGTCATGGAGGGATATATGGTGGAAAATTTGAGATAGGGTCTTCCCCCTCAACTTCAACATCCTTTGTCCACATGTCAACGTCTTTTATGCCCACAATGATGTCCTTCTTGTCCTCGTTAGGTTCTAGGTCTTTTATCTTGGCCTTCTCCTATGTAGTAGCCTTTTCTTTCTTTCAGTGTTTCCTTGGTGACTCACGCATCGACTGTGTTGCTTTTTGCTTATCAAGCTTCATCATGGGTTCTTCTTTGGGCAGTGTAGGCCTCAGCCTGGGCGACTTTGGGGATTTGGGTACTTCTACAGGTACCTCTACACTCGCTACCTCTGGGGTAGCTCCCTCAGCTGCCATTGCTTCGACAACACTTGTAGTCTCCATGAGTGCCAACATAATTCTAATTAACAACTCTTGAGTTTCCTTTGGCAATTTATCAAACACTGAACTCGCTACCAAAGCCTCGAAATAATGAAGGTTCATGAGCGCCTGATAGCTGAACACCTCAATTCTTAGAATTTTTCGTTGGTTAGCCATCTGTAATTAATAGGATATTTCAAATTTGAATCTGACCATCCCCCCCAAAATCTGTTCATAAATGCTAGATTGGTGGAAGATTTTCAAAGATATTGCTATTAAATTCCTACTTAATCGCCACCCCCCCGGCTCCATTTAGTCATTTTCCCACTGTCAAGTCAAGAATAGTGACCATAACAGTCACTTTTCGATTGTCGCACGTGGTCTCTCCTCTAATAGCACAACTCCCCTCGTGCTTCTGCTGAAATTGTGACAATCCTCCATTCCATGTAGTACCCCAACCACATGGCTCTACAACCTGGGTAGTGTAGTTTATAGTCCTGCGCCTCATTTCAACTGCCTGAAGCGCTAAGATTGTGCTTCCAACATATATTCATTTGGTCAGATCCCCAGTGTATGGCTTCAATCGGCTACCATTCACCCTCCCTGTGAATGGCTCTCCATTCAACTTTACCAACTGAACTACTCCACCATTGGTAATCTCCTTGATGACATAGGGCCCCAACTAATGCATCCAAAAGTTTCCTAGAAATTTGTCAAACTTGTTGTCATATAATAACACTAAATTATTTACCTTGAAGGTGCATATATTGATGTGTCGATCGTGCCATGCCTTTTCACATTCCTTTTGAACTTGCTGATGGAATCTAGCCAGAAACCTATATTCTTCCAGTTCTGCCAGCTGCACGAGCCTTTCTTCCATGGCTTCGTGATTCGCCATTCTTGTGAACACCACTATGCGCAGAATAGGTACAATGTATTCCATTGGCATCACAACTTCAACACCATAAACCAACCTGAAAGGCATTTGTCTAGTTAGCTTCTTATAAGTAGTTTTATAAGCCCATAGCAAAGCGGGTACGTGCACATCCCAGTCACTTCTTTGCATATTGCAAACCTTCGTCGGTGCACTCTCTAGAATCTTATTCAACACTTCTACCATTCCATTAGCCTGCGAGTGATATGGTGTGCTTTTTTTATGGTAAACCTGAAATTTCTCCGTCATCACGTTGATCGTCGCATTAAGAAAATGCGTACCACGATCGCTCATTAAAATTTTTGGACAACCAAACCTTGTCAGCACATACTCAAAGATGAATTTTGTTGTTGTCGTGCTTGTACAGTCCTTCACAGGTTGCGCCTCCTCCCATCAGGTTAAATACTTAGTCATGGTGATGATGTATCATGCACCCATCTTCTTTCCTAGAGGCTAAATTGGTCCCACAAAGTCAATCACCCATTTCTCAAAGGGATGTAACGATATCTGTGGATTTAGCGGTAGCTCATCACTCTGTGAGGGTCTACCAGTCCTTTGGCATGCATCGCATGCCTTGCAATACACCTTTGAATCCTTATGTAGTGTTGGCCACCACAACACAACGCGTAGAATCTTCTGCGCTATTGCTTTGCCTGCATAATTTCCTCCTGCTACTCCTCCATGAGCCTCAGCGATGATGCTATTTCGTTCAAATTCTAGCACATAACATTGCAGTATTTCATCTGATCCCATTTTATACAAGTGTCCTGCAATGATAGAAAACTCTATCGCATGCACCACCAATTACTTCTTTTGTTGGCTAGTATATCCTTCTTGAGTTGTTATCATCGTTAGGAAGTGTATAATATCTTAATAGTGACTATCCACGATGCACACTGCAAAACGCTATGTGTCAGGTAGTCCTTCCTCCAAATTGGTAGGCTCCTCTCCTGTTTTCATGCATGACAGATGATCCAGTCCAACATTCAATTGTCCTGGTTTCACAATAACCTCAAAATCATATTCTTGAAATAGCAATAGCCATCTGCATATTGCCCCCAACACATGCTTGTTCACCAAATATTTCAATGCAGAATGGTCGATATACATCTTAAAGTGTCCACCTAGCAAGTAGTGCCTAAAATTATGGAACGCGTATACCATGGCCAGACCTTCGTGCTTTATCATTGAATAATTATTCTCAGCTTTAGATAGCTTCCTACTTGTGAATGCTATGGGATGATCCAATTCTCCCTCACCATCCTGTGTCAGTATTGCTCCTAGCGCAATACATGATTCATCCACATGCCCATGAAATTCCTTCTTCCAATCTGGGAAGACTAGGATCGGAGTGGTGACCATCTTCTCTTTGAGCACATCCAAGATCTTTTGACATTTCTCATTCCAAAAGAATGTAGCATCCTTTTTTAACAATGTTTCCATTAGCACAGTGATCTGGGCATAACTTTTGATGAACTTTCTATCGTACCCTGTATGCCCCAACATTGCGCACAATTGTTTCACACTTCTTGGTGCCTCCAAATTGATTATAGCCACGATCTTCGTAGGGTCTACCATCAATCCTTTTCTGCATACCATGTGACCCAGCAAGATCCCAAAAGGGACGCAGAACAAACATTTCTTCAAATTGAGTGCGATCTGGTACCTCTGGCATGTATCTAGCATCAAGCACAGACTTGCTACATGGCGATTTACTAGTCCAAACATTTTCCAATCATCAAAGCATACCTCAAGTAATTTGTGACTGAAATCCTTGAACACTGCGATGACTACACACTAGAATATCATCGGCATGTTATTCAGCCCAAAAGACATCACCATATAATGGAAGCATCCCCATTCAGTCGTGAAGGTTGTCTTACTCCTATCCTTCGACGCAATCTTGATTTGATGGTACCCTGAGAACCCATCAATAAATGTATATGCTTCTTGGCACCAACTTTATCCAACACCTCATCAGCGAACGGAGTTAGGAAGGGATCATGCGCACAAGCACGATTCAACTTCCTGAGATCTATGCATATCTGTATCTCATCTTTCTATTTCTTGTCTTGAACTACCATTGGGCTTACCCAATCAGATTCCTTGATTGGTTCAATGATACCTACTGCAAGCATTTTATCCAACTCCAAATGGACCCTTTTTTTCTACTTCGGATTGAGGTGGTAAGGTCTTTGCTTAACTGGCTTTGCGTTTGGTTTTAGAGTGATCTTCATGACACCCAAGTCTCGTATTATCCCTTTTAGACCTGAAAACTTCGTGGGGAAAAGATCCTAATATTCGCGGAGTAATTTGGCAACCTTATCTACTATCACGTCGTCCCAGTAGTCCCCAATCTTTGCAAACTTTGACTCTACTTTTGTTCCAATGTTCACGTGTCTGATTTTGAGCAGCTCGGTTATGTCTGGGTTCTCTAGTTGTGGTCCCTCAACTTCACAGTGACCTTCAATCTCTAGAATATTAATCTTCCTTGGGTCTTCGTCTTCTTCTTCTGCTATTACATTGTAGCACTCCAGCATGTGGCTCAGCTGGGTAGTCCAATCAGGTTGAATCCAATCTAGAGGATCCTGCCGTATCCTGAAGATCGTTGCCTTAACCTCCTGCAAAACTTCATCGATACATTCAAACCCATACTAATTTGAACGTCATCAAAAATCCTTGGCACAAAACATCCCACTCTTCAGTGCTGTTAGTTCCATTCTTCGCAGCCTGTCACTAGGGATCAACATGAGCTCTTACTATGTTTGGTTTTGTTAGATGTTTTGCACATGATGTTCAACACAAAAAATGTCACAAGTGTATCCATTAGAAGAATCTCAGAAAATATTTCCAACGGTATATCTCACTCCTGTAATCGGTTCCTGGATTAGAAGAAATGAATGAGTGATTCTTGGTTATGCATGTTTTGAGGTCAATTGCTGCACACAATGACAAGTTTAATAAAAAATCAGTTTCTGAAACAATGGTAAGGAATTTTTCAAAAGTGAAAGAGGTTTTTGTTCATCACATACTAAATAACAACAACCTCCTTCAATTTATGCACAGGTGCTACTATGTGGGAGATATACAATGATATTTGGAGCCTACATTAAAACAAAGCAAATTTTTCATATTTTTTACTGTTTTAGTCATTTTAGTGCGAGGCCATTCTAAAATAGAAGGAAAGTAATTTTGTAAAACCCAAGGAGGTTTTTGTTAAACATGAGCCATATAACAAGCACCTCTTTCAAGTTATTCACAGGTGCCATGGATTGGGATATGTGACTAGATCTTTACAGCTCATTTTCACAGATTTAAATTTTTAATGATTTTCTGTTTTAGAGATGATTTTGTGGAACAGATTGCGAGCTCCTGGAAACGAATTTCCCAAATTTGAGAGAGGTTTTTCTCCAACAGGACCTTATCTAAAAAATAATATTTTATTTTTGTAACAGGTGCTATGGTTTACGAGATACGAGTTCATCTTCAACACTTATTTTCAGAAATTCGGCCCAAGTTTAATGTAACTAATTCTATTTTGAAGAAGATGGTTGAGCTCAATCCCTTAGTACAAGGATGAGAAATGTATATATTTTATGAATTTCATAGTTTAGGGGTTGGATTTTGGTAGAAGGTTGGACTCTTGAGAAAGTAAGGGGCTTCATTGTACATTCATATTAGCATTTTGACTACGGAATTGAGACCAGGGTTTAAAGTACTCTTTGGGATCCCTGTGGAATTTGTTCTTGTACAGTGCTTTCTTATGTCTTTTTGAATTTATTCATGTGTTATGTATGTCATTTTATCTTTTACTTCTTCTCAGCTAAATCAAACAAGAGTGTAAGTAGAATACATTGAAATTGCAGTGCTCTACTTGAAGTTTTCTTTAGTTTTTTATGTTTTCCACTGTTTGGAGAGGATCCATGGCTTCTATTTCCCTCTTCAACTCCTCCTATGTCTAATACATCCATCTCACTTGATTTAGAGTGCCAAATACAGTTTTCTACCTTGCCCCATTGAGACCCCTGCAAGACTGAACCTCATTCCCTGCACCCAAAATCTACTTTCCTTAGAGCCCACAAACACAACATTTTATTCAATCAAAATCCCTTAAATTTATACCTAGCCTGAGATCAACAATCAAATCAGTCATCTCAAGCCTTTAGTGATCATAATTAGCTAAGGTTGACCCGGAGAGTTCCCTTCCTGACCTGGTAGGGCTAGCTACCAGGCTGAGTGGGTTTGATGTTGGCCCTGGATCCTACCTTTTTAGCCTGAGGTAAATCTAGGCTCTAACAAGTGCCATGGCAGAGTTACATCTCCAAGTACCAATTCATCTGTATAAAATCCAAAGTATGAAAAAATAGATGTACCCACTTTGGTCGAGGCTTCGCTCCATATGCTTCAGTTTATTTGGCCAAATGGTTGCATGGATCATTCCTCCCATCATATTTTTCTATTAGCTGCACTTATGGGTGGCCAAACCATGCTCTCATCATTTTTCTGTATATGTTCCAAGCATCAAAACTGTCCTTGTGTGTGCACCACCATCACATGGGTGTAGTGCGCAGTGCCCATCCCAAGTCCTGGAAGCGATGCTTCTCTAGCACTTCTCTCTCAAATGCATCCAAAACGTGATCAATATCAATTAAACCATCATAGTAAGGTAGTTTTCTTACCTTTAATGATACAAAGCGCAACGACTTGGTCATCATATTACAGCGCAACATAGATACTTCATGCAATCAATTCTTCCAGTTCTCTAGTTTTTCATCTGAATCTGATGTGAAGGAACTTTCACGGTCCCATGCAATACGTCCATCTACTATCGGATTCACCCAATCCTAATCTCATGTTGTTATCTTGTAAATATGGTCCAAATTGTCATCACTTTCATAATCGTGGACTGGTTCATTATAGCGCAGTCTTTCTATAGGGCCTAGTGGCACCACTACGTGGAGCGATTTCTTCTTAAATATCATCTTCCTCTTCTTCAGATTCATTACCCCATTCATGTCAGTGGCCCAATCAATCCCAATGAGTGCAGTGTAGGGATTGCTATCATTCACAATCTCTATCACTTCAAAATCAACTAGTGTGCTCGCGCCTTCAATATCAACTATTACCCCGTGCAACCTCCCGATTGGGATGATTTTCTACTGATTCACCATCCTTAACTGAATCGGAGACCACTATAGCGCAAGTCTCCCCATCCTCTCCCATGTCTATTTCGACAAAACATTCATGTCCGACCCCAAATCTAAAATAAATTGATCCATCTCATATTCTCTTATCTTCACTGTAAGCCTCATCTCATGCCCCGTTCTCGTCTTATGCTTGCCAATCTTTCTAACTACGTGTGGTTCATCAGTAGCATTTTCCTTCCTAGCGCACCTATTAATCAACTCCTACAGTCCTTTCACAACCTTGCTATCACACAACAGTTTCATGCAGGTCTCTAAAGACGTGGTAATCATGGACGGTCCATCTCTTCAGTCAGATTATCCTCACTCCATGAGGTAGAGGCCTTAGCAAAACTTTTCTTTACTTCCATAAACGTTTCTTTTGTGCATTCTAGATCAAACCTGATCTCCATTTCTAGCGCTTTGCGGACCCACTCACCTTCTTCAGGTTACTTCCCCTTATCTTCACTAGTCATTGCTCCACTCTGAAACACAATATTTACCTTAGGATCTTCCTCACGAGGGCCAACCCTCACCATCTACAAGTTTTGAGTCGGCTGCTAAGGCTGCACTCCCTTTTCGCGTATCTTAGCCAACAATATAGGGCAATCCTCGATTGCATTGTCAAACTGAGTACAATAGCAGCATGACAAATGTGTCAGATTCAAGAAGTCTCATGCGTAGTGTCCTGGTCCCCCACAATTTTAACAAATAACATGCCCTCGACCTCTACCAGGTCCTCCTCCACCTCAGCCTCGTCTGCACCCCTGATACTCAGCTTGTGCTCCTCCAGCGCCTTGGTCCGGTGGTCGCATTTCTTCCTGCACCCTATATGCAGGCGTTATATCCATCTTTAATTCGTAACTATGACAATTGTACTCATCATGACCCACTGATTTACATAATTTGAAGAAGAGTCGTTGCGGTGTCTGTAAAAATTTCTGTAGCAAATGGCAATTATCTGTTACATGTTTTCTAGCTACCTGACAGATAGCACACCATAGCATGGGCCTTGTACTTGGCCCTGCTGGAGCTTTCGGCCTCAGAGGCATTGGTCCCCGTGCTACAACATAATTTTCAAAAACTAGACACTGATCTTTGTCATATCCCTGGCTTTTGCACTTCAAACACCAAAATTCTTCACCTACCTCGAGCTCAGCTGTTCTATCTTTCTTCAGACTCTACATTTCTAGGCAAAGGTTCTGCAATTGTGCATGAATCTGCTGAACCCCCATATTAACATCTTGCATTAGTGTCTCATGCAATCTCATCGCGATTTCCAGAGCTTCCGCCTGGGTCCCAATCTTTTGTTGTGATAGCGCAACCCTTAGATGAGGTAGGAGTGAAGCCGCAAACCATTCGCGCTCTTACCCATCAATCAGATTCAGGATAGCCTTGCAGATCATACACTTTGATCTCTATTCGAAATCCCAGGGTGTCTCACCAAGCTTCATCATGATCTCTTTGAATCCCACAATTGATTGCGTGAGGCTTAGGTCTATTGAATTCCTTATTCAGATCAGTCTGGATATCTGCCAACGTGGACATTGAATTATCAGTGCAGTACTTAATGTACCACATTAGTGCATGGTCCTTGAAAGCACTAACCAATGTTGCTTTCTTCATTTGATCATCCGTGATACCCTAAGCTTCCCATATAGCTTTTGTGATAAACCAAAATTGGTCTGGATCTTCATTCCCCATGCCCTTGAACACAGGTAGCTTTATGGAGTTCGTTGTATTGAACGGTGGTGGAGGTGGTGGTGGTGTAGGGAAAGGCGTATGTAGCAGAGGCGAAGATGGAGGCGGTATGGAAAGATGAGGTATTCGTAGGAACCCTTTCTTTACCAACTGAACAACGCTCTATGGAGATGCATGTGTTGTTTCCTCATCATCACTCAGAGGGGGTTCAATTAGTGGGCTATATTCAAGACATGTTCTTCCCTTGTTTCTGAATTTCCTTCCACTTCACATAGCCCCAAACATCAAGGTAGCTGCATAACCCACTTTTCACACAAGAGCATCTTAATCCAAATACTTAACGATTTTAAATACTTACCTCGAGGCCCCTTGAAGAAGCAGCACTTTGCTTCATTGTAACAGACCGAGGTATCGACTACAAACTTTGTCACGAACCCTCCTATGATACGATCACGCCAATGATCAATAACGCAAATGATCTTATCTTTAGAGGCTTATAATCTCCGCACTAACTCCAAGGCCTAGGCTATTAGACTGGCAAGCCTCCACCTTCCTTGTTCGTCTAGCAATTTTGCGATCCACTCGTACAACTCAACTAGGAAGGAACATAAGAAGATCTTGTGTATTTCTATGTATAGGTATCTGTCCAACCACTGTTCTTTCATCAACCACAGATTCCTATTTTCTTGAGCCTCAAGTTTGTGGATCTTTCTATCCAACCAACCTTTGATCTCTTTCTTAGTTGGATTCCAATGATGTGACATCACACATCTCATTATGCAGATCTTGGTCCCGGCAACGAAACCATTTATTGGCTTGATGGGCCTTGACCCAGGTTCAGTGTTAAGTAGCCAAGCAAATCTCTACACTACTTTCCCTTTCGGCATCAATTCGTAGATCGTAGACTGAAGTCTCACCCGAAATAGTATGGGGGGATGCAGGAACCAATTTTCTGCACCCTAGATGGTTATGATGTTGTTTTATACCCTAACCCCTCCTTTGCGTAGATCTATAAGCCCTTTGGGGCTTATCAAAGTACTTCTCTTATCCAATCATCCTTTGCGGACCCTAAATAGTCAATTCATATGCTTACACGCCTATGTAATTATCATTACTTCTATGCCTACTCAAATTAGCATAAGTATTGGTTAACTTTAACATGCATTATGATTATCTTTGCATAAAAAAATATTCTTACTTGGATTGATACGACAAAGTAAAATACATAGAATCGCGCAACAATATAGCATTAAATCATAAATCGAATACTCAACATAATATAATCGCAAACATTCATAATGGAAGTAAAATAGCTCATACACAGATTTCTCTAGAATAATTCTCTTTATTGATGGTTCAAATCTCCAGTACAGACTCTAACTTCCATGCGCACACATCTATAGGGGTTCGAGCACTCAGCTACGGACTTCTACACTAGGCCTCTGCGCACTCAACTGCAAAGCCTCTACCTATGCTAAGGATCTTCACTCTTAGCTCTCATAGACCCATAAACTTAGAATTATACTAACTGCTATCTTAGACTCTTCTAAGACTCCTTTTTTATACATTCCGATGGCCTGTGGACCAAGGGTGGATCTCATCAATCCAACATAAACTATCTAAACTAAGGGCATAAACCATTGTTGATTGTTTACATCTTCATGATCCGCAACCACAAAATACGGAGACTTTACATTCTTTATACAAAACTTGGGCCTTTAGCCCCAAAACTTGAGCTCTTAACCCCAAAATTGACCCCAGGGGACTTGTTCCCAATAGTGTACCCACAACAATTTCCCAAAGTGTATAAAGTCTCATGGAGTATCCAAATATCAAGTGAGTTTGAAGTGATGTAATGGGTTAGAACTCCCAATCCCTATATTAAAGACAACATAAACATTGTTGAGAATTAACCTTCGGAAACCATGCATAAAATTTATCTTGTTAAATGAAGTATCTGGTGGTTCAACTAAATGGGTAGTGAAGTGAGGTTTGGATCCCAAATCAAGTGTTATTCAACTCATATCATATCCAGTAATCCAAACAAGGGTGAAGTGAGGAAAAGGGCAGGATGACTTAGATCCCGAGTCAAAGTCTACTTTATCCAAGTTATATTGTATTTGCTGTGGACACCATCTGAGAACTAACACAATTATTTAAGATAGGAAGAGATCTAGGCCTATAAGGTATCTGGCTGCAAGCATATATGGGGGCACACTATCACCTCCAGATATGTGAAATTAATTTTGGGTTTGAACAAGTTTAGTTATAATGAAGAAAATTTGACATTCTAAGCCAAAAGAGTTAAGTTGTTTTTGAGCTAGCCCTTGATTCTATCCCTTAGCCATATGACTTGACATAATTTAGCGCATCAGAGATAAGACTATAAATTTAAGGTTTTTTGCATATTTGATAAAGAACATAGTTTGCTTGTCTTTGAAATGACAATGTCAAGAAAATGAGAAAAGGTTGATCCATAGTTGTGATTGAAAGAGAATTGTGGAATTCTCACACAACGAGTTTGAAGGAGAGATAGGGTAATTGATAAAAAAAATTATGAATTGGGCCACCATGTTTATAGAGAAGTGGGTACATTTGGCATCAACCATGTATTGCAATCAATCACAAGACCACACATTATACAATAACATCTAAGCATAGTAACATATATGGCATTAGATGTAGTGAAATACATAAGATATATTTAACATTAGACATAAGTAATCCATAGAGGAAATACATAGTAGGTATACACAAAATATAAGTAACATTTAATTTTAATTACATAATAATGGAAAATCTATTTCGAATTTAACATGAATTGGTTGCAAATCTCATGCATTCTACTAAGCCATAGACTATGTTGCTCTAGAACCCTTAGTAGTGGGTCAAGCCCTAGGTAGGAAAAGTTCCATAGTTGGATCAAATTAGACATTTATTACATTCAATTTAACATTTTCATTCAAGGAAGGCCTCTAAGTCTTTTCACTACAAAAAGGACAAAACATTGCTCCTCAAATACACAATTATTCCTATAGGAGTCCTTAGCATTCCCATATCTTTTAAATGTCATACTAACTCATGTATTGATAAGTCAAAATTTCCATAATTATCTCATGAAATTCACCCAACTATGTATCAATTAGCATGCTTGAAACATTCTTACAACCAAACATAAATCCATAGATTATATGTCACGACATATAAAAATATGAATGTACATGGCATTAGACATATTGGTTTGCATATGAAATATTTAGGACCAAACACAAGTAATTCACAAAATACATGCATAGTAGGTATACACAAGAATATAAATGACATCTAGTATTTTTTGGTATCAAGAAGAATTGACAACTATGCCAGTTTGGTCAAAGAGTTGTTTCCCGTTGTTACTACTATAACCTATGGGGCCTATGACCTGTCCTCTTCTCTGTAAAGTGGGTTACATTGACAGGAATTGAAACTTTGATCACTTACTTACAAGTCTTCATTTTCATGACAATCATCAACACCCAGAAAAAACAATATATTATATTTAATCACATAATTATAATAAATTTCTATTTTATTTAACAAAAAAAATAGTTTGCAATCAATATAATTAGTAATAATTTAAAACAAAATTGTAATGTGAAACATTTACGACTGATTTAATTTATATAATTAAACTAATTTATTAGGTCAATAAAAATATCACATAAATTAATATATTCCCATGAGCATTCAACTCACAAAAAAGCACATAACGAAAATCTATTTGAATAAAAAAAATCTAAGGCAACGTTGGGTCCCTTCATGTTTCAAAGATAGATCTTTCAATAAAACGAAAAAATAGAGTATTAATATATGTTCCAATGCAACACATAATTCCTTGTGTTGAGCTAAGACTACGATCACTATGGCAATAATGTTGATGAAAGGAATGATACTTTTGACATTGTAGAGATGGTAAGCTTTTGACCTGTTGATGCCTCGAAAATCGCTACATCAACATTGGGGAAAAACCACCCAGTCCGGACCTTAAAGGTAACTCCTTTTCCATTTGGTGTGGTGGCTCTGACTGGATATAATGGGACCAATTTCCCAATGATTTGTAAATAGGATGGATAAGTGATTGGTTTTATATTATCTAATGATAATGATGGATGATTTATTCTAAAATGTAGAATCATAAACAACTAATCTATCCTGGGAAATTTCGACTTTAGTGCAACTTTTGATAATTCTTATTCACAAATAGGCATATAGATGACTCCACTTATAAATAAAAACATTCCTTCATATGATAATTACTTTGTTCAAGTAGTTGAACAAAGTAATAATTAACACATCATTACACTATTCTTTATATATCATTGACATAAATACAATTGAAAGAATAATATTCCTTAAACATTCAATAGTGATGAGTAAAAGGACTACTGTTAAAACACATACATATATCAAAAGATAGCAATATTGAATAAATGCTGATTCATATAAATTAATGGAGCAAAGACATAGATAATAGTACCATATGTAATTTGAATCCCTTCCAATATCAATCGCATTTAGATTCTTTCTTCCAACTTAGAAATACTCTCACAAAAAGCAATAGTGCATATCTCATCAAAGTATTGTTCATCAAAATTTAGAATATAGGTCTAGTATTCATAAAAAAATATATATCGGAAGCACAATAGTGAAATTTCCGATCCAGGTTTTGATACAAAAATTGAGGACCCTTTCTAAAGACATGAAAGGGTCTATAAATACTATCTAAGCTAACTAACTATGAAATAAAAATTCTATGAGGTGGTATAACCAAATCATGATCTAAGCTAACTAACTTGAAATAAAAATGCTATGAGGTGGTACAACCAAATCATGAAAATCTCCTTAAAATAGGCATGCTTTTAGTCAGTAGAATGATTCACTATTTCAGCCAATCATCCTTTGGTTTGAGCTAGCATATAGCTATCATTGGTTGCAATTTTGGAGGGTGACTCAGATGTGAATGCAGTTGGGTTGAATATGTAGCATCATGAATTTCAGGAATCATATAATCGATTGCATCGGTTAAAAATTTCAGTGACGCCTTTTGACTATGCGGTTTAACTAGGACAAACCAAAAGGTTTCTCGAGTTAAACTTTGGATTCCTGCGATTAATCTCTCTTTATTTTCTAAATCATGTTTGCAGGACTATTCCAATGCTTTAGTTGATGGCAATTTACCTAGAGTGAATTCTGAAATCAAATTAGACAAATAAAGATTATCATTAATTAATTCAATCAAATTACCAGTCGCTGATCTACATCTTGAAGTTTCCATTTCTGCTTTCATCAATTGGGATTGCCATGTTAGGAAAAGAATTTCCTTGTGTGATTCTAGAATTCGAGGCAGACTTGCAGCTTTCCCTTCATTGGTTTCTTTCCAGGAAAGAAAGTTTTTTAATGTCTCATTAGCCTGCTCCAAATTCTGCCTTGCGTCAATTGATTTGTCAATCATTGATGAAAAAATTTCACCGAGGGGCTGAGTAAGAGAAACATTATGACATAGTAAATTTAATTGTTTAATCAATGCCTTATTGATCTGGAGAGCTTCGAATCTGAACTCTGTTGCTTGAGGAAAGCTTTTGAACTTTTCTATTTGTTGTGATAGTTGAGTGATTTGCTCTTCTTTTGTTTTACTCAATTGTTCGTTCATTGACTTCAGCTTAGCTAATGCTAGGGATAATTATTTTTGTTTCTGTACTACACTTTGGTCTATTCTCTGCTTCTCCTTGAGAAATTACTCATTTAGCTTGTTATTTGATTGCTGTTGCACTTCTAACTACTGTTTTAATTTCTCTATTCTCTGTTTCCTTTTGGACACCTATGCTTCTAGTGAAACAATTGCCTGATCTTTTTCTTTGAGTAAATTGCTAACTTATGATGCTTTATCCATAGTAGCTGCCGAGTATGCCCCGACATATTGAGAGAGTTTTGTAAGGTCTTTGGAAGGATTAATTTCCTCTCTCCATACCACATTAGCCATCTTTATTTGTGCAGGTAAAAGAGAAGATTGACCAAACTTTCTCTTTTTCCTTTGTACTTTTACTACAACCTTATGCTTAGGGCTGTAGAAGACATCTAAAGGTGTCATTTCTTCTACATGTAGGATGATTTCATCAGATGGATTTTCTGGAATTATCTCCATATCTTTCTTAGTGATGGGTGGGCCACTGGTTCCTTTAGTTGGAATTGTATTAGTTGGTGTGTTGTGACCAGATGTCACTTCAGGCATGTTGAATCCCTGTAAGGTCTCAGTGTTGCTTATAATGGAATCGAACTATTTCCATTATTTAAGAAGCTTGGGATCAATCTAAGTATTTGTATCCATGAGTTGACTATCTTTTCCCTATTCCTCTTCCTGTTGTTGTTCTTATTCAGATATATTTTCCACATCAGAGGTCTTATCAGTAACTATTTGTTCAGCCTAACCAGATGACTGGACTATAGGAGTTGTGACTAAGAGGTCTAAAGGCAGAGTTTGCAACCTCTGTTCTCTGAGCCTATTAAACACTTCTAATCCTTCATCTTGATATTTGATTCTAGCCAATGATTTAACCTGAAATAGAGATTCAACTGAGGAAAATAGATCATCGAAGTCATCCTTTTCATGATCAAACTTTGCAAGTTTGGCTTGTTCAAGAACATTATAGGCAACTTTTTTTGGATCATATTGTCTCTTGGGGATTGTTGCAAGATTCAAAATTTGTATTTTTTGTGCCTCCTTTTCTGCATGTTTGTAATCATGAAGAGTGAAAACATTGTATCTTAAAGGGAATATAGGCCATACCTATTTCATGGAATTTCTAAGGGTTTTAGATGTCCCTTCTACTATTATTTGATAAGCCAATTCCTGAGCTAACAGTTTATCAGGCACATATAGGGGAAGGACATGAGGTTTTGTAAGGCTACCAAAAAGCCTTATATAAGTGAATTTTTCTTCCCCAAACCAACTGCCGTCTGCTGTCAAATTTGTTTATGCTTCTGGGGATATTTTGGGAGCAGGCTTATCAAAAATGGAGTAATAAATAGGAACATTAAAACCGTTGAAAATTTTATACAGATGACTTTTGTAGTTAGCCTTCCATAACTGATCATGATAGATATGGATTGGTTTAGGGTCCGTGGGGGTCCATCTCCACCCGAGCAATGGAAATTCATAATTGAAACAAACAGTATCCATAATGAATGCACTGTAATAGAATAGGGGAATGGTCCTAGTAGTTTGATATGCATTTGCCCTGTATTCTAGGATTGTTGTGGCTAGTTTAACAGATAAAATATTGGCCCAATCCATCATATAGCCATTAATTGTTGCCTCCAATAGAGGGACCATTTCTCTAGTGAACTTAGCAGAGTCTTGTATTCCCCACATCCTACACATCATAACTCTGACATAACAATAAGGAGAAGCCAATGAGTCTATAGAGTACTTACCCAATGATTTGTGCTTGTGCTTCTCAAGAAAATGTCTCCACTACTTAATCGAGGCTGATAGTCACTCGTTTTCTTTTGCAAATGCTTCAAGGAAGGCTTTATTGTACCGCTTTTCAGGCTCAGGTAAGTGATACATTTTCCTTAGATCATCTGGCTGAAATGAGCCAAATACTCTCCCGTCATTTGTGCAAAAGGTTCTGTTTGTAAATGGAATTTTTTCCACCACCCATCTCACGACATCAGTATATGGGAGGACTTTAGCTCACACGGATATTATGTGAAGAAAGGAGCATGGCAACTCTTTAAGATGCCTTCAGACTTATCAGTTGAATCAGCCGTGGCCTCTTCTGATAGTTCTTCGGGCTCTTCAACTTCAATTAGATTATAAATACTTTCCCAACTAGTATTTCCTAGTCTAAGAGATGTGGTGTCTAATATTAATCTCTTTTTGCTTGGTCCGGGATCTTTGGCTGGCTAAGTTGCTGCTATGGATTTCTTTGATTTCTTTCCCATTTTGCTTTAGATTTATGGTTTCAGTGGAATTCTGCAAGAGCGATTGAAAAACCGTGATATAGAGAAATGTTCCAACAGACCAATATGATAATGAAAAAGAGTTACGTCAATCAACAGGTGTAATGGAATATAGTTAAAGGTTGCCATGGATGTGTAGGTTTTAACCCCGTATAGAAATTACCTGCATACGAATTCTAAATCACAGGAAAAGTAAAAATGCGAGAGCATAACACATAAAACACATATACACAGAGATTTTCCACTGGATCTCAAAACCAAGACTACCAGCTTGATTTTTCATTATTTCTTTCAATGCTACAATACATATTTATACATGCCGAAGCATCCAATACCATGGACCGAAAAACCATCACGTCCAATACCATGGACTAAAAAATCATCACGTCCAATACCATGGACCAAAAAATCATCGATCCAATACCATGGACCGAAAACCATCGCGTCCAAAAAACATGTGTGAAAATCATGCACAAAACCATAGGTGGGTCCGCCCTACCTAACATAGGGTACAAAACCAAAATTTTCCGGGGCACTGCCCCGGACCCCATAAAGTGGGGTTAGGAGTACCCCTCAAACCCCCTGTTAACTATGTGGAAAGAATATAACACAACCCAACAATCTCCCACTTGTTGTTTTCTTTCCACAGGGGGCCACAGGAGAGCTTAGTCATTTTTCCAGCCCTGAAACGCCCATTGTTTCTCTCCACCAAGAGAACTTCTCAGAGCTCACAGATTTTGTCAATGCATCTGCAGTATTCTTCAAAGTGTCCACCTTTACCAGCAACACCTTTTTGTCTTCTATCATATCCCTCACAAAGTGATACTGAACATCAATGTGCTTTGTCTTTGAATGATAAGCAGGGTTCTTTGCCAAGAAAAATTGCACTTTGGCTGTCACAGTCTATCCTTATAGCTCCCTGTACTAACCCCATACTTGAACACAATCTCTGGCAACCAAACTGCTTCCTTGCTTGCATGAGTGGCTGCCACTCGTATTTTGCCTTCTTGTACGCTCTGATGTGCCACTAACAGATT
>APFE030627677.1:41657-82057 GCA_000404065.3 Pinus taeda
TTATACATGCTGAAGCATCCAATACCATGGACCGAAAAACCATCACGTCCAATACCATGGACCAAAAAACCATCGATCGAATACCATGGACCGAAAACCATCGCATCTAAAAAACATGTGTGAAAATCATGCACAAAATCATAGGTGGGTCCGCCCAAACTAACATAGGGTCCAAAACCAAAATTTTCCGGGGCGCTACCCCGGACCCCATAAAGTGGGGTTAGGGGTACCCCTCAAACCCCCTGTTAACTATGTGGAAAGAATATAACACAACCCAACAGGATGAAATCTAAAGAAAATATCTACCTTTAGCTGCTTCATTGAATAGCCATTTAACCTATCAATCATGGTAGAGACGGTTTTAAATACCATCATGTCGCTTATATGCTGAATGATTAATTGAAGCGTGCCTTAGATTTCTTTGATGGATGATTAGTGATAAATCACAAATTGGTGATCGGGAACGTTAAGGGAAAGGCTTTAACACTTGCTTTGAATATCTCTGATCTCTAAAAGGTGATACAATGCATGCAAACCAATTTAAATATATCTTCGAGATGCGCGCCTAATAAATATATCGCAATCAAGAATGGACTTGGGCTTTATCGTTTTGTTAATGTGATTTCGCCGATTACCAATTGCAATATGCTTTATCGCATCAGAGGATTTGAGCCTCCCTTCATTTATGTAATGGTTTGTTATTGTCATCACTGATTTGCTGATTGCGATGTGCTTTATCGCATCAGAAGATTTAAGGGGTTCCATTATATTGTGCTTGGCATTTGGCTTCTCTGATCTTCGATTGCGATTGCCTTTTCGGATGGGAGAGAATGGATGTGGCATTTCATATGTTTCCTTTGTTATTGCAATATGCGATCTTCCAATCACTTTATCGCAATAACGAAGAGTTTTATAATATTTTTTTAAAGTCACACTTTTATTTCTGTACAAAAGGCTTTTAAAATGATTTGTTTACCTAAAGCATTCTAATAAGGGTTTTTCTTATGATGGGTTAATACCAATTTTATTTATGGACACACAAATCATATTAAAGGGACCCATTTCTTATTTAAATTTTATGTAAAGATTTTTTAAGAAATCGGGGGTTGTTGTTTAGCACAACATGATCGGAGAACCTTTTTACCAATTCAACATGAGAATTGAGAAAAAAATCAAATTTCATTGGTTGTTTGATTATGATTAATCAACTTTCTTTACTATGGTGGGTTAACATTTCACGTTATTCAAGAAAAAACACTTTACTTGAAATGTGATAGTTTTTAAGTAAATAGATTTGCATTAATCCTATTAGATGGGTCTTAGAAGAAATTTCTTATCTCATTCCCTTTGTCAACCACTTTTTCCATTTCCATTCTCATGTAAATATAATTCTCATTCTTTCCAGGAATGGATACTGTAGAACGACGACTCTAAAGCAATAAAGTTTAGTCCAGAGTTTGAATAAATTTCTTTTCAACTTTAGCCAACCCAATCAATAAAATTACTGAGTTTTTTAATTCTCTCTTTTATTATTCCCGCCACATTAGAAATGAAATGAAATGATATTTTAAGGTCTACAAGACTAAAAATATTCTATGAGACCATTAGTTCCTTGTTTTTCGCTCTTTGCAATTCAGTCCTTTTCCGATTCAAATTGATGATGAGCTGACCCAACCTTCTAACAATCCCCTTGCTAAAATGAAAATGCCAAGAAACTGATGCTAACATGTTCTCATAACTTTCTCTGATGTCTTTGAATGCATCACATTCCAAAATGATTTTTTTTTTCGATTCCACAAAATGCATCCCATTCCAAAATGAAATGTTTTTTCGATTCCACAGAATGCATCACATTCCAAAATGAAATGTTTTTTCGATTCCACAGCCCTAGACATGCAAAATGTACACACTTTTTCTTCCCAAGCTTCTTTAGGCCTTTTCCACTGTCCTGTTTCACACCAAAGTTGATGTGAGTTGGCCCTTAATTGAGCAAGAAGAACCTTTTCCCTCCACGAAATGCTAGCTACAATGAACTCTTTTTGTTGTAAATCACACGTAAGAACCTTTGCCCTCCATGAAATGCTAGCTATAATGAACTCTTTTTGTTGTAAATCACACATAGGGTTTAATTCCTCAATGTAATATTTCTTCTTTCTACCCAACTCTTTTCCCCATACATTTTTACAAAACTTCTCTATAACAAAATCCTTTAGCTCCTTACTATTAGTGGGATAGGCATCGAGGTAGATATTCCATTTTTGCATCCATGTGTAGTTTTGTTTCATCCATGTTTTCTTTCTTTCACTGATGCCTTCATTGAAGATAACATTAGGCCATCTACCTACTCTCATTTGTTCAATTCTTTTAAGGTATCTTATGAGTCACACCATAACAATTACTTCAATGGAAGTTGCTCCTGTTTCACTCAACATTATCTCATAAGTTACCAAACTTTTTATTTTGAACTTGCTCATGATTACTTATTTGGTAATAGGATGATTACTTGTTATTTTGGTTAAATAGAGTATTTATTTATTTATTTATTTTTCTAAGTAAAACTATTCTATTAATATGAAACAAAATATAATTACAGTGAGGCTTGGGCCTCAGTAGTGTTGAGCATCATTCATCAAAAGATATGACTGTTTAACCTTGACTGCCCCAACAATGGGGAAACCAGTCCATGAAAGCAAGAAAACCCACACAGGGGTTATCAATTTTGACCAAAAACATATCAAACACTACATAAACATAACCAGGAAAGTTTGGACAAAACCAAAACATAACCGAAATTGTCAAGTCATCAGAAAAAGCATCCAATTGGCAGAAGGCGACACTTGGCTACTAAGTGTTGATTCTAGAGATTGTCTGGGGTAGGTTCTTCCTCAATCAGACACGTGTACTGGTACCAATCCTTCTCCTCTACTGACGTGTTGATTCCCCGAGCTGGATGAGCACCCACAGACCTACACGCAACTACATGTGGGCCGGACATGTCTCCCAATCTGCTTCTTGAAGCTTGCATGTCGCCAATTCTACCTTCAGCAGCCTGCTAACTGCCAACGAACTCTTTGCCATGCGGGGTGGCAACATCTTCGTCAAGCTGCTATTTTCCTGGGTTGCAATTGCTTCTGTTTCTTTGTGCGGCCCTCTACTGCTCACCATTGTTCTCTGGTGGAGCTTTTGGTAGGTCGATTTCCTTAGAGAAAGTGATGGTGATGGTGGCGGTGATAATAGGTCGATGTAGGGTGCTGTGGAATGGGAATTGCATTATGTGGGGAGTTGGGTCAGGGGGAAGGGGAAAATTGGCTATATGGATAGAAGCATCCCTCCTTCCTACACCTTCGAGCTGAGCTCGTTCCCTGCCGCTGCGAGTATCAGGATACCGGTGAGAGAAGGATCCATAAGGATTTGGGATGTTAGGAGAAGAGGAGAGGAAGATAGAGTGTGGGCTGGGCATTACAGGAGGACGAATGCCATGGCCACGAGTTCCCCCTCTCCTGATCCACATTCGGTGGCGGATGCAAGCCATGTTGGGATTCAAAGCAAAGCTATCAGCGGGGAGATTGGTGGAATGATTGAGGAGAGAGTGAGCGAAGGAAGTCTGAGCAGGAGCTAAATTCCATAGCCTGGTGTGGGAGAAGCGAAACCCATTGCCAAGGTCTATAAAACTGAGTAGCCAGCAGCGGCTTCTCGTTACTCTGTGTGAGCAAGGCTCCGTGCCCTGAGGAGGGCAAAGGTAGTGGAGCAGGGGAGGAGGATCAATGCTATGGTCTGTGGAGGCCATTGCTATGAGCATTATGGTGAGATCTCGACCAGAGCACCCATTTAATGGCACCTGCAAGGTGCCATGAATGCCCTTCAGGTTGGCATGGGAGAAGACGCAGGTGGCCATGTGGCTAATCCTCCCGTCGCCCGTCCGTCTAATCGCCATTAATGGCTTGATTATCACTCGCATCCGTGTAGTAATTAATTTTTAATTTTACAAAGTAAAATTTTTTTATATTATTTTTTTATTTATTACAAAAAAATTATTAGTATTTATCTATGATGTTATTGGTTGTAATTTTAAAGATCTTATTGAAACAATTCTTGATATGATAGTAACACTTAAAATTTAATGCTAGTTAAATAATACCAATTTTTCTCTCGATAATTGCACAAACTTGTGTCGATCTCATTTCATTAAAAAACAATGGCACAGAAGCTCATTTAGTTGAATTTTCATAAAAAAAACAATGTTATTCTTGGAATGTATGCCTGACCAAGCTATGCATTTGGTCAAAGAAGCTTAAGCATATCAATGCACAAAAATCAAATGAGCCAATAGGTATGGATCAATGTTATCCTATTATAGTGTGATGTTATTAATTTTAAAATTTAAATTTTATTATAATATATATATATATAATATATATATATATATATATAAATATATATATATATATATATATATATATATAGGGTACATTATTATTGGATTTTGTATTTTTTCGTTATAATTAAATAAAATATTAGGTTGAATTAACATTATTTTAATTGATTTAATTTCATTATTGTTCAATTATAAAATTATTTCTTTTTAAAATTATATAAATTAATTTAATATATATTATACTAAAATTTCTTATACTATTAGAATTTATATTATATAGTCAAATTCTAGAAAATACATGGTCAAATTCTAGAAAATATTTCCAATTTGGCTTTAAAGCCCTCATCATATTGGAAATAAAGTTCCATATATTCCCAATTTTCTTATAAGCTTTCATTATATTTAGGTCATAAAGTGTTCCCCTTTGAAAAGAATTACCCTAGCTAACACTATGTACGGCTCTGAATTGTCAAATGATTTGTTAGACGATTGAATCATCGTCTGTTGTCTGATTGAACCTCCATAACGGTTTACAGTTTCAAATGAATAGGATAGATAGCATCTGACTTGTCTAGATTGAACGTCCATCACGGTTTATAGTTTCAACTAAATAGGATAGATAAGATCTGACCCATCGAGTATGGTGCACTTAACCTTCCATTTGCTAGGGTTTTTGAAACAGTTGTTGTAGGGCCCCTGTCCAGAGTTATGATGGCTTGTAGAGTGCATTTTTGCATGCTTCTCACGCCAACAATGTAGCTTTGGCTCCTGACCATTCATCTATCTTTATTTTAGCGCCTACAAAGAAATGTTTTACTGGTTACATGATTGACTTTCTCATGGGCGAGGTTTCTGCTACAGTATCCAAAACTGCAACTGTCCTCTATTGAGCGTGTCAAAACTAGGATGAAATGTTGAAGTTTGGACATCTTTCTGAACCATACAAAGGGATCGTGAATTGTTTTTCTAAGACAATGAAGGATGAAGGTATCATTGCGTTATGGAGAGGAAACACTGCGAGTGTTATCCGTTATTTTTCCACTCAAGCTTTGAACTTTGCTCTCAGGGATTATTTTAAGAGACTCTTTAATTTCAAGAAATATGGGGATGGTTACTGGAAATGATTTACTAGAAACCTCGCCTCTAGTGGTGCAGTTGGTGCATCTTCTCTCCTTTTTGTTTATTCTTTGGACTATGCTCAAAATTGGCTCTAACAAGGCTGCAAAGAAAGGAGGGGAGAGGCAGTTTAATGGGTTGCGTTCACCTTTCACAATAATAAAACCCTTTTTGCTTCGAATAACACAATGATTTCTCACCTATTTTCTTTATTTGATAACAATTTTTCATTTGTAGCTAAGAACTTAGCCTTGGGTTTATTTTTGCAGTTCTTCCACCTAACATGGTTATGGTAATTTTTTCGAAGCCACCCTTCTCTGGAGCCATTAGCATTAACCTTTCATGGTAAGAAAACCCTTTTTGCTTTGAAGAAAGAGTAAGTAATTTCTCGTTTATTCTCTTTATTTGATCCCTTCCCCTGTTTCCTAGGATTTAGATGGTTAAAATGAATATATCGTTTCTTCATCTACCCTGGTTTAAAAATTAAGTATTGATTAACTTTATCGATTAACTTTATCATTATGACACATTATTCAGCCAACGAGAATGTGTGACTCACTCACGCAAGATTGTAGAAAGCATGGGAAGTGAAATTACAGAGTTGAAAGCAAGCGATCATGTGATTCCACAATATATGGTGGAATGCAAAGAATGTGAGCTCTGTCATCGAGGAAAAAACAACATCTGTCCAGTTTTCAGATTCAACTTCATGAGCCAAGTTGCTTACACTGACAAAAAAAAATTGATTCTATGTCAACGAAAAACCCATCTATCATTTCTTTGGGTTGTCCACATTTAGTGAATATACAGTGGTGCACACATCCTATGTAGTGAAAGTGAATCCTAAAGCTCCATTAGAAAAAATATATTTTCTTGGATGCAGATTTTCGACAGGTAGTATAATCATACATTATCCACTAAAATACACCTAGATCTAAGATCCTTTCCCTGCAAAAATATAGAAAATTAAAATGGTCGAGGCATCATAAAATGGGGCCTAATTTTTCATTTCAAGATTAGGAGCTACCTAGAATGCTGGGAAGGTGAGCCCCGGTGATTCAATAGCAATCTTTGGATTGGGCACTGTTGGCTTGGTTGTAACGTTTCTTGAATATCTCAAGAAACAACTATACATACACATATTTACATAAATATTTGCTCTTGTGCTCATTTTTTTAATCCCTTCCCCTGTTTCCTAGGATTTTGATGGTTAAAATGAATATATCATTTCTTCATCTGCCTTGGTTTCGAAATTAAGTATTGATTAGCTTTATCATTATGGCACGTTATTCAACCAACAAGAATGTCTGACTCACTCACGCAGGATTGTAGAAAGCATGGGAAGTGAAGTTACAAAGTTGAAACAGGCAATCTTGTGATTCTGCGATATATGACAGAATTCAAAGAATGCGAGCTCTGTCATGGAGGAAAGAACAACATTTGTCAAGTTTTCAAATTCAACTTCATGAGCCGAGTTTCTTACACTGAAAAAAAATGTTGATTCTCTGTCAACAAAAAACCCATCTATCATTTCTTTGGGCTGTCCACATTCAGTGAATATACAATGGTGCACGCATCCTGTGTAGCAAAAGTGAATCTTGAAGCTCCATTCGAAAAGATCTGTTTTCTTGGATGTATAGTTTCGGAAGGTAGTATAATCATAAATTCTCCACTAAAATACGCCTAGATTTGACATCCTTGCCCTGCAAAAATACAGAAAAGTAAAATGGTCGACGCATCATAAAATGGGGCCTAGTTTTTCATTTCAGGATTAGAAGCTTCCTGGAATGCTGGGAAGGTGAAGCTTGGTGATTCAATAGCAATCTTTGGATTGCGTATCATTGGATTGGTTGTAAGTTTTCCTGAATATATCAAGCAACAACTATACATACACATATTTACATAAATATTTGCTCTTGTGCCACAAAGAGTAGTTTGCATTCTGTGTCTTTCTAATTGTTGTCTACTAGTGAATACTGCGTTGTTTAGGTTGCAGAAGGGGCTCGAATAGTTGGAGCTTCCAGAATCCTTGGAATTGACATTGACGCATGAAAGGAAGAAATATGTGGGTTGGAAACCATACAAAACAATAACCTCTATTACTAGATTATATATTAACCAGAATGCTTTGGGTTGATTCCCTTTAACTTTTGCACATGGGTATGACTATTATGAAATTAATAGCTACTGTTTTCTTTCCTAACAGCTAAACATTGGGGTCACTAAGTTTCTTAATCCATACGATTTGGATAAACGCATTCAGAGGTAATCTGTAAAGTCTCTAGCACTAGTTCTTTTGGGTCTATAAGATTGGATTTAAGGGCATGAACATCACTAATGCTAATAACATGTTGGGATTTAATGAATAATGCAGTTGTTACGAGTATGAAAATCTTAATGGGACATGTGTTTATTGATGTAAAATAATAGATGACGAGGCCTTAATTAAAAGGATGGGCCTATCCCTTTTTCTCACTAAGTAAAATGCATTATTGATATCAGGTGAGTACAGAGATGACTAAAGGAGGAGTAGATTCAAGCTACAAATGTGTTGGAAGATTTGAACTTATGCTCTGCGCACTTCAATGCTCTCACCCAGTCTAATTTTTTGTATCCTAAATGATTTGTCACGTTTCATATGTTAATTGCAATAATTTTTCATGATCCAACTAGGTGTTTACAAAAACATAAAAGACTAATTAAGTTTGGCTTCCTCTGTGATCACAATTTTGTTGGGCATGTTTTGTGATTTGCGTTGTAGGTATGGGTAAAAACAGTGATATTGGAATCTTGACCATGCACCCATGGGGTACATCTCTATATTTTATGACTACTTAGAAGAGATTTAGACTAGGCCCTTACTTGAGCAAAGAAGCCCAATTCAAGTGAAACCAAAGTAGCCCAATTCTAGTGAAATCCTCGAAGACCTTATTCAATAGACTTCTTGAGCACTATGCCACATATTCAAATGGGCTTAAAATTTCTATGAGCAATAACTGGATTAAAAGGGTGACTCCCCATTCTCATAAACACCGAAAGCCAAACAAATGGAGAATCTGTTTTCACTGGCTTCTTCAAGTCTTTTATTATCTCAGGCTGTGTGAAGCTAGACACACATTGAAAATATTGCACAACAAGCTGAATCCTATTGTAATCTGTACCATCTCTCCATGTATTGATTGCCTTCTCATAGAACACCCTATTGCTAAAACTCACAATACAAAGACCACCGGGCCTAAGACTCATTCATAATTGGCTATCCAGATTTCATTCAGGAATATCATTTTCAGGAAATATGCATATAAATATTTTGTTGCAATTGGTGTCAGAGCTGATAGACTATTACTCCTTGTCTATGTAGGTAAGGGTAACCTGCCAGCTCAAGCATCAGCTCCATAATATATACTTCTTAATGTATTCTTTTCTGATGAACTATAAGATGAATTTTCCAAAAATGAAAGAAAGGCACACTTAAAATTAACTTGCCTACAGATTCTGGAATGGAATATGAACTCTAGCGCATATTGATGAGTCTGAAACCACTGCTTATAAAAAATTTCAATGGCTTTCCCCATCCCTCCGTTGGTAAAACAATCATAGAGACTGAGCCATGGAATGAGGTTGTGGCATTGTTCTACCAATTCTACATTTAATATTTTGGGCAGATCATATACATATATTTTCCTTCCTTTGCATTGTTTATGGCTTGGATCTTTCATGCCTGCAGACATTGAAGCAGACTTAAAGGCCTCCATTTGCATTTTCACTACATCTAGAGAAAATGTAGCATTATTTGCATTAGTTTTCTTGTTTCCTATTATGGCCCATTCACTAGATCCATTTTCAAATTTCTCCTGTGATGAAATCTCAATATGGGTAGTTGGTCTCTCCCATTTCAGAGCCACTACTCCATGCACATTAACATACTCATTTAATAATGGTGATGCAACATTAAAGCCGTGATTCGCCACCCTATGACATTGAATCTCATGGCCACCAAAACTAAAATTGTCATCATTAAATAGAGTTGCTTGATCTGGGAAATGCATAGTGTTGGCAGAAACACAATATACATTCAACTTGCAGTTCGAAAAACATAGATGAAGAACAAATGTAGGTAAAAGGGTTGTCATAACCCAAAGACATATAACAAGCATTAGGAACAATGGGGGCAACAACAACACTCTCCGTATTATATCCCCCACACAATTCATCCCCAATCCTGATCCTTCCACATTGTTGCTTCTCTTTCTCTTCCTCCCCATGGTTGCAGACCCAAGGATCAAAAAATCACACACCACGTTTATTACAGCAAGGGTACCCTCTTTATCTCACTGTCAAAACCAAACCTTGAAGAGACAAACACCAAGTCAACATAGGTTAAAATGCACGTTAACACTACTTAAAAACGATCACTATTCGACCTTAGGAAAACATATTTTTATTGTTATTTCTAAAGATTTAAACTACAATTGGAATCATAACAGCAGCTTCCACTGACCCGATCTTTATGTTGGCAGTTCTCCATTTTTTATGTAGTATGTTAACTGTTGCCCTAGCAAGAACAAAGGTAAGTGGAAGAGGAGATCAATTATTTTCTCCAATAACACCTAATGGAAAATCTGCATTAAGTTTTACTATTTTAATCTCTACATGCAATTATTTCCTTTGTTATTACTGATATCTACCTATCCCATGGTATGACTTGCAGGACTGATCACTGGTTTGCGTTACAGATTCTCTGTTTTTGCTGGGTGCACATGGATACTTTGGCCCATTATATGCTTTCTATGTGGCTTTAGATATACATTTTTGATAGTTTGTATTTGTTGAATTCTATAGTAGTTAGTATTTGTATATACTTAGAATTTCGAACATGGAGACATTTGAAAAAGGGATGTTTGGATATTTTGAACATAGAACTATGTACTAGTTTTTAAATATAATAAAAAATGCATCAATTTTTTTTCCTGAGAAAAAAACCTCCTTTTTTTAACTAAGATTATGTGATAATCCAACAAATATTAGTCAATAGTGTGGGAATCTATGGGTTAAGGCTATGAACACATCGAGAAGTGATGCATGATGCTAAACCCTAGGATGTAGATTGAATAAACTCCTAATCATGTGGATGATTGAATGACATGCATCAGGCTCAACCCTAGGATGTAAACTTAATAAAATCCTAATCATATGGATGATTGAATGACATGGGCACCAAAACATAGAAGGGTCACCATGCTAGGGAACTAATGAAAGGAAGGTTGTATGTCTAGGTAGGTGATAAATGCTAAAGATCGATGGGTTAATTTATCTATGTAAGCAAGGGTGGTCCTATAAGAAGGCGAAAGAAAGGGAAATACAACATTCTCAAGAGAGATATGTTATGCTAAACACCACTTAAAGAAATATAACTAAAGAGGACCACTTTCGATAGCAAGATAAGGGCATGTACAGAGAATTCCTAAATGGAAGTAAGTCAATCAATATTGAACTGTAAATTTTCTTAAGAACGGAAAAGTAATGCATATATATTTGAATTAATAATGTTACCTATTTGAATGACCCCATGATTTAAGGCTCCTCGAAGAATTTTCAAAGAAAAAAGTCTACGAATGGCATTTTGAAGGGCTTGGAAATAATGACATAGGTGGCTTATGAATTATAGTTTGTATGAGTATGTACAAGGAAAAATAAAAAATAAGGGTTTCTTTGAAAACACTGAATCTCAAAATTCAAATTCACTTTTGCATACTAAATTTGAAGAGGAGGATGTAGTCCCAAATATTTATATGTTCATCATAGACATATTAACTATGGGAATTTTAGTTAGTAAGTCTAAAGACATGTATATCAAAAACCTCATCTTCAAGAGTATGTGTATGCTCAATAGAATGTACCCAACCCGACCAATTAAAATATTAATAATAAAGAAAAATCTCGTGCTACTAAAAATTTGACTTTATCATGGACATGTAATTAGGTTTGATATGGACCACATCTTTCATTTGTATTTAAAGGTATCACATATGAATTTCCTAGAGGAGGGAAGATTGGGATAATTGAATGGACTAGTAGTGGAAACTTCACACTTCAAGTACTAATTCATATTGTAGAACCCACAGGAGAGAGAATTTTCATTGATGGAGTTGACATCTCAAATATTGGCCTCCATGATTTAATATACAAACTAAGAATTATCCAACAAGACTCGATATTATTTGAAGGAACTCTATAAAACAATCTGTACCCACTCGAAGAACATTCCGATAGTGAAATTTGGGAGGTAAGTCCTATTAAAATGAGTGAGTTTTGATTTCCATGGTATGTCAGAGGCTCTTAGAAATATAACTTATCATTTTGCAAGATTGAAACATTTCACTTTTTTTTGAGATCAAATCTAAATAAGCTTGCCACAAGAGGCCACCGGGGTTAGTGAAAGCATGTCACTATTCTAGCTCTCACTAGATTCCATTCTTCTCTTTTTAAACAATGTCCTGTCCTATATTATGTGGTCCTCTATGCTACTCTTTCCTACACTCTTGCCTTACGACGTTTCCATTGCAATATGTGGTGTAATTGCTAGTGTAAGTGGTCGAACACTTCCACAATTATTCCTATTATTGTTGGAATTGTGTAATATTTTTGATCCGACCAATGTTACAGATAAGACCAAAGAGCTTTCGTTATCTTTAATTAAGATTATTTAATTGATTTAAATTTTATTAATTAGAAAAGATTTATATATTAATTTTAATTATTTATATCAATATTTTGAATTTAAATTAATTTATTATTTCTAATATTAAAATTTTATAAAATTAAAATTTTATATCATAAAATAAATAAATGGAACACAAACTTTTTCAAATATGAGAAAAGGTTTGCATGATCACATTCTAGAAAACATTTCTATTATGATTTTAAAGTCTATGGCACTACTGCAAATAAAATTTCATTAAAACAATGTGTTGTACATTATTTTTGTAAACTACATGATAACATTCTAAAAAACATTTTTGATTTGATTTTAAAGCCTATGACTGCATTGCAAAAAAATGCCTCCAGCAACAAGTATTAGGCATTTTGTAATAGGTTGACCACCTATTACTTTGGTCAAATAGGTAAACAAGGTAAATAATGTTGAATTATAAATAACCAAATACCTCAATTTACCGGTCACTTGAATCTAAATTGACCCAATTCTAAACCTTAATACTAACTTGAATTTAATATTTTTACTTTGATTTAATTACATTAAAACCAAGTGGCAAACACTAACTATTATGTAGCTCTTTTTAAAAGACATAATATTTTAGTGCCAAGCTTATATATAATATATACAAATTGATAAGATTTTTTTCCCAATGTTTTGGCTTTTTTTCATACACCAGGACAAAGATTATCATTGATCCCAGGGCATAAAATGGGCAATCGTTAAAACTACAGACCTATGGTGCTGAGGAGTTCGAGATCACCAATGATTCAAAATTGTTCAATCATGATAAGGGTCTGAGCCCATTTCCCACCTTGGTGGCCTCATTTCCCACTTGGTGGCTTGGAATATTAACTTTTTGTCTAAGAAATGGTGATCCAAGGGCATTGCGCCATCAAAATGATTCAGTGCCCCACACAAACACTCAACATGGCTATAATTTTTTGTTTTTCTTCTCTACTATCATAAGTTTCAAATCTTTAATTTCTTACAAAATTAAACTCTGCAAATCCAATTGTGCTAACATAATTTGACTATCCACCCATGTGATAATGGATGAAATGTGATATAAGAAGGGTAGACACATAGTTTATAAAAGCTTATAGAAATTCTTAATGAACCTAAATTCCTAAGTGGTAATAAAAGGTAGCATTAAGGTGATTTGTGTTTGCTCTGGTGAAAATCGGTTGCAACCTCTGCTCTAGGGTTTAACGCCCTTCCCTGCCTTTCCAGAGCCAGCTCTGGTAGCGCAGTTCATCAGACTGGTTGATCTCCACTACAGGGGAAGAGGACTGACTCGACAAATGCTCAGCGGGGGGTCCACAGGGACCCCATCGTTCAAGAATATTGTAATGCATAAGCAGACAAGAAATGAAGGGTTAAAAATCTCAGGTTACGGAGAAAGCAGAAACCCAGGAGGCTACAGAAAAGATAAGGAGCAGAAAATGTTAGCGGAACATGGAGGGGGTTCCAAACAGAAGGATAAGGAAACAGGAAACAGCTCCCTCGAGGCTGCTGCGAATAGTCAAGATGAGGGCCCAAAGCAGACCCAGGCCACTGATGAAAATGAGGAAGAGAAGAAAGGGAAGACACGAGAAGGAAAATAAAGGGAATCACCCATCACCTTAGTCACAAACAACGCCCCCCCAGGGAGCCTGCAAGCCAAAAAAGAAAGAAGCACTCAGAGTGATCTGTACAGACCCGGAGATCCAAGCTCGCGGTCATATGCAAATTTATGGGGCTGTGGCCAACGGAGAGAGCACTATGCCAATGGATCAAACAGCACTAGAGACCCAAAGGTGACATTAACTTGCACCTAGGAGCTAAAGGTTTTTTCACAGTTGTCTTTACAAACCTAGAAGATAAAGATAGGGTGTTCGATGGAGGTCCATATTTTTTTTCTTTAGTGGGTCTCTATATGAGACCTTGGAAACCCAACTTCCTCCCTGAAAACGAGACCTTCACTCAGGTTCCTGTATGGATCCGACTTTTCTCCCTCCCCATAGATTATTGGGGTTTAGCAACTCTCAAGCAAATAGGAGATAAGCTGGGCACTTTTGTCAAAGCTTCTGAAGCAACTATTCAACGCAGATACACTTCCTGTGCTAGAATCTGTGTGGAACTGGATGTATCTGGAGCCCTGCATGAAGGTATTTGGTTGGAGTTTCAGGACGAAGACTATTTTTAGGCCATTGACTACGAACAAAGCCCATTTCGCTGCAGAAAATGTCACGAACACGGGCATCTAGTAAGAGATTGCCCTCTTAATAGAACGAAAGAAGCAAGCAAACCCCAGCCCGAGGTGCAGAATAAAGAGACATTCACCAAACCGAAAACCAGGCAAAGAGCTAATCGAAGAAGACCAAATAGAACAGGGGCCGTCCCAAGCACCATCCTCAACCCCTTCAGGGTTCTGGAAACGGACACAGAAACAGAAGAGGTAAGGGCAGAAGAGAGGAACACAGAGGGGCAAGAGAACCAGCAAGAAAACAACAGGAAAGAACAGGGTGAAAACCCACACAGTCCCAGAGATAATAGACAAGAATAGGAAAGCACCCAAGACGAAGATACAGAGATGTTATACAGTGATGGGGGCAACGACGAACAAGAACTAAACGAAGCTCTAAAAAAGGCAGGGGTTAACTTACCAGCTCTAGAGGAAAACTGGAAGGCGCAAGGCATTGAAAATGTTCCAGAAGAAGAACTAAAAAAGATCAGCGATCTCTTCATTGCAAGATAAAGGGCCGAATTGTCCAGGCAAAACAGGAGACTAAGAATAGCAACAGGAACAGGTAACCACTCCAAAAACATCTCCCTAACCCAACTGGCTTTAAACCAAAGAAGAAAAGGGGAAGGAGGACAAATGGAGAGGTTCTGCATGACTTAGGGATCCTAATGCTGAACTCAGGTAAAATGAAGGCCCTAGAAGCCTTCCCGTCCTATCATTTTTAAACCTAGTTACCAATGAAAGTAATTTCATGGAATGCAAGAGGGCTCAACGGCCAAGCAAAACAAGGACTTCTCATTAGGAAGTTCCAAACAGAAAAGCCAGACATGATGTTTATTCAAGAAACAAAATTCTCTACCTCTCTCATGAAAAACATCAGTCAAAAATTAGGTAAGCCTCTCGACTTCATTGAGGTTGCCATTCAAGGTTGGGAATGAGGTATCACCACCTTTTGGGATACAAGAGCTATCAGTGTACTTGCCTCAGAAGCCACTCATGCCTACATAGCAATGGAGGTTCAAATCACAGGGAACTCTGAAACTTATCTCTGTGTTAATGTATATGGCCCTCAAAGATTAGAAGAAAAATTCCATTTCCTCAACTCTCTCAAAAGTCTGCAATCTCGATATCATGCCTCAGAAATCATCATGGGCGGAGACTTCAACATGATCACCACCCTCCTGGAGAAGAAGGGAGGGTTAAGAAATCTCAACAGGGACGCGGGGCCTTTGCCGAATTTATTGAAACAGCAAAGCTGGTGGATGTGCAGCCTTCCTCCTGCTCCTTAACTTGGAATAATAGAAGGGGTGGAGAGAATCTCATCACCTCCCGCCGGGATAGGTTCCTCATCTCAGAGGGTATCGTTCTAGAGGGCATCACTGTCAACTCTGATATTCTCTCTAGTGGAGGTTCGGATCATTGGCCCATCTCTCTAGAGGCTGCCTTCCTGGGCACCCCGAGAAATAAGCCATTCCGTTTTGAGAAATTTTGGTTACAGCACCCTAATTTTGTTAAACTGCTAGAGAAGTGGTGGCGGGAACCACTGAAGGTTCAAGGTACCAAAATGTTCAAACTCCAAAGCAAGCTTAAGCATATTAAAAGCAAAATCAAGCACTGGAACATCACAGAATTTGGCAACATTTTCAAGGAAAAATCCATTCTAGAGGGCAAGCTCGAGATCATACATAAAAGATGGACCTCTGGTAACATTACTGAGGAATCAAAGGAGCTGGAAAAAGATCTAATGACCCAATGGCAACACAGAAGCCTTCAAGAAGAAACACTATGGAAACAGAAATCCAGAGTGCAATGGCTTAAAGAGGGCGAGCAAAACTCAAAATTCTTCCACAGGTCCACCCTCGACTACAGAAATGCCAACAAAATTCTCAATCTCAAAAACGAATCGGGCGACACTCTTCACAATCACAGGAAAATCTCCTCGCTCCTGACAGAGCATTTCAAGCACATTGCTCAGGAATCGCATATAGATAGAGCAGAAGCTATTAACACTTTAACGCAATCCATCCCCAAAGTGGTAACAAAGGACCAAAATCTTGCCCTCCTCAAAGAAATATCAATGGAGGAAGTGGAGGAAGCAGTAAAGAGCATGCCTAATGATAAAGCCCCTGGCCCAAACAGCTTTACCATCAATTTCTACAAATCTTGCTAGCCAACCATCAAATCAGAAATCTGGGAAGTGGTTGAAGACTCCAGACGCTCAAGCACTATTCTCAAATCCCTCCACTCCAGCTTCTTGGCTTTAATCCCAAAGGAGGAGAATGCCCACACCCCTGAGAAGTTCAGACCTATTGCACTCTGCAATTTGATCTACAAGATCATCTCTAAGGTCATCGCAAACAGGCTCAAGCCCATCCTGCCTAATCTCATTTCAGAAGAACAGTCTGGTTATGTAGAAGGTCGACAAATCCTAAACAATATCCTCTTAACACAAGAAATGGTGCACACTCTTCAGACCAGGAAAAAAGCTGGGATGCTCATGCAACTCGATCTCTCCAAGGAATTTGACAAGGTAAATTGGAACTACTTGGAAGCTGTTCTTACAGCTTTCGGATTTGATCAACAATGGAACAAGTGGATTCTAGCTCTAATCAAGTCTTCCTCCTTCTCCATTCTCGTCAACGGTTCACCCTCAGAAACCTTCACCCCTTCCAGGGGCATCAGGCAGGGAGACCCTCTCTCCCCCTTCCTCTTTGTGATCCTCATGGAAGGCCTAAGCCATCTCATCCACAAAGCTAAAGAAGAAGGCAATATTAGGGGTCTCCATCCTCTTCATTCTAGTCCAGCCACAACGCACCAACAGTTCATGGATGATACCCTACTGCATGGCACCCCCACGGTTAAAGAAGCGCTTGCCTATAAATCCATCCTAACTCTATTCAGCAAAGCTTCAGGTATGGAAATCAATCATGCTAAATCTAAGATTTTGTTCTTCAATACACACCTTGCAATTCAGAAGCATCTCACAAGCATTCTAGGATTTAAAAGGAGTATTCTGCCCTCCAAATACCTGGGCGCTTCACTCACCTCAAAACCCTGGTAAAAGCATCACTGGGAAAGAACTCTAGCCAAGCTGGAAAGAAAATGCAGACACTGGACTCACAGAGCCCTAAACTTTGCGGGCAGACTAGTCCTAACCAAGGCCATCTTGCAAGCCATACCTCATTACTTTCTTTCCATCCTGCCTGCCCCCCAGGGCATTCTTCACAGGATCAGAACAATCCAAAGGTCATTCTTATGGAAAGGCAACGCGGAAAAAAACAAATGGGCCTTGGTTGCCTGGAATAAGTTATGCAAATCAAAATCTCTTGGTGGCCTCAACCTAATTGATCCCCTGACCTCCAACAATACCTGCGGAGCGAAATTATGGTGGAGATGGCTTAAAGAACCTCACCTTCCCTGGGCAAAACATTGGAAGGAGAAATACACTCCCAATTGCAATGAGAAGGATCTTATCCGGCTTCAGGAAGTTCCGGAAGGATCTCCCATATGGAACCTAGCGAAACGTAACCGCAACATTATTCAAGATCACAGTTTTTGGGAAATTCGAGATGGAGAAACAACGTTCTTTTGGGAGGATGCTTGGTAGCAGCTTCCTCCCCTCGCAACGCCAGATTTGGAAAACTACAAAGAGAAGTTCAAACAGCAGACAACTACAGAGTTAATCAGTATTGGAGCCAGGAAAACAACAAGCAGGAGTGGAGAGCCTGGAATCCCCCAAACTCCATAAGCTTCACAGCTGATAATGCTCAAATTCAGAGCCTCCTAATCACTCTCAACAAAAGGAAAATTCGATCTTCTTCAGCTAGAGATCAGCTCAGATGGGGAATGAAGGGGAACGATAACTACACCTTAAAAGAAGCCAGGATGCAATTGGAACAGAATGAGCAAGGGGAAACCCTCCCCTGGAGCACCAAGGTCTGGGATAGCCTCTTTTGGCCCAAAATCAAGACCTTCCTCTGGCTCCTCATGAGAGGAAAAATCCTCACATGGGATAACCTTCGGAAAAAAGGCTTCTCCGGCCCTTCAATTTGTCCCATGTGCCGAAAAGCAGAAGAAACCATAAATCACCTGTTCAACTCTTGCAATTGGGCAAACAGTATATGGCAATGGCTAGAAAACATCATGCAACAATCCAACAGGGACATAAATTCTATCCAGGACACAATTACTCAGTGGCCAGGCGACTTCTCGAACAATCACAGAGTAAACAGTATTTGGAAAATTATCCCCGGCTTTATAACTTGGACTATATGGAAGGAACTGAACAGGAGAATTTTTCAAAATGAACAGAGGAATTTCGAGTTCTCGCAGCTTACCTTATCCGCTAACATCCACGAATTAATCTCGGCCAAATGCACTGGGTCGTCCGACTCAAATCCTTTTCCCAAGGACCAGCGCATTCTGGCTTGTTTGAAATTGGAAAATGGGAACAACTCTCTAATTGTAAGCAGCAAGTTCGAGCCTCCAAATGATCAGCAGGGATGGCACAAGCCCCCGACAGGCTTTCTTAAGCTAAATTTGGATGGGGCCTCCAGGGGCAACCCCGGTTTGGCTGGAATTGGAGGGGTCATCAGGAACCACAGAGGGGAAATCCTTTATATCTACAGTCAAGCGTTGGGCGAAGCAACCAACAATGAAATGGAATTTGCTGCGATGGAAAAAGGCCTTCGAACTCTGCATACAAACCAGATTGCCAACGTTGTCATAGAGGGAGACTCTGAAGTGGCCATTACAACGACCAGGAGAATTTACCATGGCACTCTGGCAAGCAGGGTCACGAAGCATTGGCGCCTAGCTCAGGCAACCGAGAACATAGCCAATTTGCTTCGTGAAATGAAAGGTCTAACCTTTCAGGCGATCAGAAGAAAAGGAAACTCGGTGGCAGACCCCCTAGCAAACATTGGGATTGAGAACCCTAATGATCCAAGGGACAGCTAGTGGGACGACATCACGTGTCCTGACCTTAAGGCAACCTGCCTACAGGTTGCCAGTAAAGACATCGCCCAGACAGAAAGCGACGACGGAATGACAACGGCTCTCCAGTTTCCGGCTAGACACCATGCTGACTAAGCACACCACCTTAAATACGGATGAGGCCGAAGGACAATCGACACAAGGCATATCCGTCAGTGGTTGCAGACCTAAGGATTTGTACCGCCCCATGATCTATTTGGATCCTCAGTGCCGTAACCACAGCAGGACACAGCTTACCTGGCGGGCTGTGGATGAGGGAAAGATCGGTAGCAATAATCGCCAACAATTATTCTTTGATCCCACTGTTCCTCCTCCTCGTGGTAATAATCACGATAGGACGGGCAAGTGGCCCTCCCACCTAATTCCCTCATCCAACCATCTTCAGGCCCTCGGTTATTTAACGACGTCCTTGGCAGATATGGAAAGCATTGTTTTATCGTATTGCAAGGTGAAGAGCTTTCCCTCTGCCAACACAGAGCCGGTTATCACCGTGGCAGTCACCTACACCATGAAAGGGGATAGCTGCCGTAACCAGGCGGCTATAAAGGACCTTCATCATGCCCAGGAAATGTATGAGACTCGAACCTCACAGCGGAACAAGCGGAAGTTGGATGATTTAGAAAGTAGCGTGAAGGCAGAGGAAGCTAAGTTATCAGACCAACAGCTAGAGAGGGAGGTGAACTGGTTGCAGGACCCGGGCACCACCTTCACTCGGGCAACTCAATTTGTCAGAACCCAAGCGGAGGCTTGGAGAATGAAAACCATGTTGGCGAAGGTCCTGGAAGCGCACGAGGAGCAAGATGAACGAGTGCAGAAGCTCAAGCGCCAGATGGACGCCATGGAGCATGACCACATGTGCGTGGTGGAAAGTATCGAGTTCAAGTTATCCTCGCTTGACCAGCAAGCGGGCACTATAGGCAAAAAGCTCACTGTGCTCATCAAGCTTATGAGGAACGTGGCTAATACCAAGGGTTTTACTGGGGAGACCTCTGGCGTCCCTCTAAACGACCTGCCGAAGCAAGGGTCCGGCCACCAGCCAAAACAGGGGTCGACCCACCGCTGATGGTTGCGGCCATTGTTCCTTTTTGCTGTCTCGGACTTTCTCCCTCCCGGTTTTTATGTTGTCTGTTCCTGTTATCATGTACTTGGTTCTCTTCTCTTGGAATTGTGGCATTTCTTATACTCGGTTTTCTGGTTATTATGCCGTCACCTCTTGGTCGCCCTGCGTGGTGAGCCTGTTTGGTGTTTTGATACCGGCATGGCCGCCCTGCGTGGTGAGCCTATTCTCCTTTTTGGCCAATGCAATCCCCAATAGCTAGGCGTGTTGTCTAGCAGCCCTCTAATCTGCAGCAGCAAAAGTTTTGTAAAATATTTTCCTTTTGTTAATACAAATGCTTATTTACACACAAAAAAAATAAAAGGTAACATTGAAATACATTAATATCAATGTAAAGATATTGGAAACATCTAAATCATTCATATATAGTATAAGGACATTTGAAATATTGATATATTTCCTATAATATATAACACTATGTGTTTTAAAAAACATATAATTACCAACAAACCACAAAAATGTTAACATAATAATATTTTATTATTGTTAAGCCTGAGAGGATTTAGAGATTGACTCTCATGAGAAAAAAAGAAGTTATACAATTCTATACCCTACTTGTAAATAAAGATTTTGTCTTTCTCTTTACATTGTGTTTTGTATAAATGTATTTTTTATTGTTAACATAAATTTATTGTGAAAATATAAACATATAAACATTTATTTGCACGGACATCGTGGGTTATGTTGTATCCCTTCTTGTTCTAAAGATACAACTAATTGAATAAAAGGGGATATTCATATATCTTCAAATGCAACATATGATTCCTTCCTTCGAAATTAAGGCTACGACCATTATGGTGATAATGTCGGTTAAAGGAATACTACTTTTAATATATTTCAGATCCTCTACAACAAAAGAAAATCATTTCCCTACTAGATTCTTGCTAATAATAGATTAATTTTTCGTGTTATTATGCGATGGGATGTAAAGAAACTAAATTTACATTTCCATTATTATTTAATTTTAAATTATAAATATTCTTTTTTAGCATTTTTTTAAAAATAAACTCTTAAACTAAAGTGCGAACATTACATCGAGAACAAATCATGCCTTATCAAAAAATCACACTTATTATGGAAATTTCTAAATTTTAAAAATAGTGAGTTAATGTGAGATTTCTGGAATAATATTATGTAATACATGTGATTTGTTTATTTTATTAGTTTTTGGATAGATAGTGATTAAGTATTTTATTGAGGTAATTCTTAATTTAAAGCCATTGGTTCAATTATCAATACTTATAGCTGTAATATATAAGACATGATTAAATTATTGTTATCCTAAATTTATAATTTTTTTAAGATTATTTACACATATTACATAGTGCTATTCCAGAAATCTCTAACAATATATTGAACTGTAAAAATCTCTAATCACTCCTAACATAAAACTATATTCTTTTTCTTTATTTACTTTTATATTTAATTCTTCTCCATGCTTTTTGGATATCAACATATCTTGTTTCTCTTTAAATATCAACCTATCTTATTTCTCTTAAATCGCTATCAAAATTGCATTTAGTTTTCCTGCATTGAAATCCTATCATCTCTGATTCATTTCCCTTTATTGTCCACATTTCAATACTATTTTACAATAAATTCTCTTTCAACAAAATAAAAATGGTCAGGAATAAAAGTACGAAAATCCATGAGCGAAAGAAGTTGATGAGCAAACCTCATTCGCTTACTGCTTTTTCCATTTCCATAATCTCATGCCAATACGCCACTTCATCAATTTTCATTTTCATTTCTGGAACGGATAGCACCGAACGAGAAGTCTAAAGCGATAATGTTCAGTCAAGAGTTTGAATAAATTTATTTTTAACTTTAGCCAGCGAACCAATAAATTATAGATCTTTTTGACTAGCTATTTTTTTAAATTATATAATATTTTAATGATTAATTTTTATTAACACAAGATAGGCTTGTCAACAAAGAAATCTAGAATCAAATCACAAAAAGTGATCGTGATAATGTTAAAGAGAAAATTATACTAAAAAATCCAATCAACTAAAAATTAATAATTAATGTTAGATATTTTTTTGGTAATATTCCTAAAAACTATAAAAAACCAAAAAATTCACAAAAAGAGCTTATATATAGACATCCGCCAACTTTTTTCCCTGTGTTTTGGCTTTGTTTTGATACGGTACTGGGACAGAGTTTATCATTGATCCAGAGCACATACGCATGGCTTCTTCTCAGGAAAGGAACATTCCGAAGAGAGGGCAAGTGAAAGCAGCCATTGCATCTTCAATTGTCCACAAAATCAAGTGTTGCCTCACACTTCACTGCAACTCTCCACCACGTCGTCGTATTGCTGATCCTCCTCCTCGTCCTGCTGCTGCCCCTCATCTTCCTCCCGCCGCTGCTGCTACCACTATTAGATGTAATGGGACAGTGCATGGCTAAAACATGCAACTGTCGAACCATGTCATCACATGTTTTTCAGTCTCTTATCTTCTCATAAGTCTTCTTTTCTGTAAGTCGTAATAAAAGGACTCACCGTGTTACTTGCAAAATCTTCATTGCAGCATTTTTTTGTGTATGTAGTATATGGCAATATATCACTGGTGCTTAGATTGCAGCGTAGGTTTCATTGTTTTTTACTTGTTTGAAGAGTAAATAGGGCTCAAATCAAATATGCCCCCCTACGAAGAAATAATATATTTCAGTCGCTGGGCCCTTAATGCAAGTAAGTACTGTCATTACTGTTATCGTTATGCGAGTTTGTGTGTACCATGGACGATGCTTGAGCTCATAGTGTTTCATTTCCAATTTAATGAACACAAATTTCTACGTTCTACTCAATGTGTTGGTTTTAAATGTAATTTTGGTACCCTCCATCAATTTAGCTATCATGAATTATGGTTTGATAATAGTGTTGACTTTGTGAAATTATAGATGGAGGAGTATAGGCATTTTAACCATGGGATAAATCGTATAGTTTCATTTTCTAAAATAAAGTTGATCATGTTATTAGTTTTTGTTTTATATTAATTTATAAAATTGGAGTATAGTGGTTATGGTGGATATAATTAACTTAGATTTTAAAATGTGTTCTATGTTCTTTAATATATGGAAATAAGTTATTTAATTATTCTTAGGTCTATATTCATTTTTTTTATTGGAATTTGTTATATTAATTATTTTCCTAATTAATTTTTTTGATCTTATAGTTTAAATTGAAATATGTTAGTATATTCTCGTGGTTGTAAGTCCATAATGGAATTGAAAGTGATAGTTTCATTGCATATCTAAATCACACGTTTAAACCATACTTAAACTATTTTTTTACAAAACATGATTAAAAATTCACTGTACGTGTTGTTGATAACCACGTATGCTCAATAAGTAAAAAATATTTATTTTTTTATAAGATTCTAAAACTTTTAACTGTTCAAATGTATGTTTGTTCAACTAGTTGTCTAGTTGGTTGTTTGAACAAATATATGTCTCTTCAACCAATTATCAATATTTTTGTTGTTTTTATCCACTCCATTACGTGAGTGGTTGCTTATGCATGCCATTAGAAGGTATGCTCACTAGAGATAACTATAGTGAATGGAATATGAATTTATTAAATTATCTATGTTCTCGTGGGTTGAATTTTTATTGTTAAAAAAACCACACTTGTTGTTGCATCCAACTAATTTTGACTCACTTCTGTAAAGTATCCCCTTAATAAGCAAACATATGATGATTAATCAATAATAAGTAGGGTTTCATTATTATTTAAATAATATAAATAATGTTAAATTATAATATATTGTGTGGTGTTTCATAACTTGGATGTGAAATTAAATTAACAATATAGATATGGGTTTTATTAGAATTTTTTATATAATAATATAACCCTAATATTCTTATTATACAACTAATCAAGGGTTATTAAATTATTTTAATAGAGTGATTATTATATTAAATTATTAAACTATAATTTTAAATATATTGTTGTTTTTTAATTAAATTATATTATTAATTTATATTCTATATATATATATATATATATATATATATATAATATATATATAGTATTAAATGATTTTATTATTTAAAGCATCCATGAATATATTAATTAAAACATTTATTGAAATTTTTTTGAATTAATATAATAATAATATTATTACTTTATTTATTTATTAAAATTTATATAATTGGTATATTAATTTAAAGTAATAATATATGATTAAAAAATATTTAAAAAATAATTAGTCTAGTCAACCACATTAATAGAACATAGTTAAATATGAGTACTTTCACATTTGTTTAACCTATGTTTATTTTATTTGATAATAGCCAACCTTAATTCACTGAGAGCCCTCCTCAATCACTAGAACATCAATTAATTAATTAAAACATCAAAAAATTACTTAAAACATTATTTAAAATATCATTATTACTAAATTTATTAATAATTAATTTATGAGTGTTAATTAATTTATTAAATATTAGTGTTAATAATTAATTAGCACTATTCAATCTTACTTTGGGAGGGGGGATTAAAAAGCTATGGGGAGAGGAAGAAGACTTGGTTATAGGGTTTAACAAAGGAAGTGACAGAGGTAAACAGGTAACCATGGAAGCACAGGGAGGAGGGAGCTCCACTCCCTCCTAAAGTAATGCAATTTCAAACAGAGGAAGGACAGGGAAAAAGAACAAGCCTCCACACTCCTCGGAGGACACGGCAAAAAATACTGAAACCTAGAAGGTGGAAGACCATGCAGAGCAAGCGACCCACGAGGAAGATCGACAGGAGGAGAAAGCAAAAGACAGAGATCAAGGAACAAAGAATAGAACCAAGATGGGGCCCTATAAACCCAAGACCAATACTAAACCGTGGGTAATATTGAATGATCCATCTCTACAAGAGCACAGGGATCATATGACAAACTGTGTTATAATATGCAAGTTTATGGGAATCTGGCCGATAGAGAAAGCACTATACACTTGGATAAAATACAACTAGAAACCAAAAGGGGAGTTAAATATACATCTTGGATCCAAAGTTTTCTTCATAGTGGTGTTCACGAACATGGAGGTCAAATATAGGATTTTTGAAGGAGGACCATACTTCTATGGGGAAGTTGGTCTATATATGTGGCCATGGACGATGAACTTTGTGCCGGAGTGAGAAACATTCACATTGGTGTCGGTATGGATTAGACTCTACTCCTTACCTCTAGATTATTAGATGCCAGAGTCTTTAAAAGCTATAGGCAATAAATTAGGTCATGTTTTAAAGATTTCAGAGGCAACACTACGAGGTAAGTATACCTCCTATTCCCGTATATGTGTGGAGATGGACCTATCAGGAGCTCTTCCAGATGAGGTCATTCTAGAAGTCTATGATGACAAATGGGTTCAGACAGTTGACTATGAGCATATCCTGTTCAGATGTCGTAAATGTCATGAGCATGGACACTTATTTAGGGATTGTCCTCTTAATAAAAGGGAGGAATATATAAGCACCAGTAAAGAAAAAGGCCATACAGGTTTTACTAAAGTGGGAGGAAAAGAGAAAGGAGGGGGAAGGAAGATACAAAATAATGCCAATGATAGCAAAACAAGAAGTCACAATAGATTTGAGATCTTAGAGGAAAGAGAAGAAGTTGAGGGCAATCAAAGGAAAATGGAGAATCAGGAAGAAAGGAGGAAAGGACAAGAGACTAGCATGGAGTTCACACAAGAACAAAATGAACACATAACAGACCCTTTGAGCACCATGGAAACAGAAAAAGACCATGAAATGACTCAAAGTGAAAGTGGTACAAAGGACCAAGTCTTACAGAAGATCCTAGAAAGGGAGAACCTGGAGCTAGAAAAGTTTCTAGAACAAGAAGAAAACCTAGGAATAAACTCCATACCATAGGAGGAAGTAGACAAGGTACAACAGATATTCGTTAACAAGACACTCCAAAAAGCTATAGGAGTCAAAAGAAGACATGAAAACCACGAAAACAAAGAGGCTTCCTCAATGGGATTAATAACAGGAAAATTGGCAAAAAACCCAGGCAGGAAGAGAGGGAGAAAGAGAAAGAAATAATTGCTGCTAGAGTGTGGCAAACTCATGATTGACTCAGGAAGGATGAAATATCTTTCTAATTACTCCTTCAAAACCTCACCTCAATGAAGATCACAACCTGGAACATCAGAGGACTAGGGAGTAGAAGAAAACAGAGGAATCTAAGCAATAGGATCAAAGAGGAAAAACCCGACATAGTGTTTATACAGGAAACCAAATGCTCAATGGAGAAGGTGAAAGACAAACATAGCAAATGGCTAAATAGATATGAATATCTTGAGGTTAAGGCGAATAAATTTGTTGGTGGCATTCTCACTCTATGGGATCCTCAAAAATTTGGTATGCTTGATGCGGAGGCATCTAGACACCACCTCTCCTTGATTATCCAACCTATAGGTGACAGGCAGTGTTGCATGGTCACCAATGTCTATGGTCCTCAACTAGTGGAGGACGAACTTTGGCTCCTCACTACACTGGAAGATATGAAAAAGAGATACCAAGCTTTACCCTGCATTCTAGGGGGAGAGTTTAACATGATAAAATCACTCACGGAGAAGAAAAGGGTAACTAGAACACTTGGTAGGGATTTAGTTGCCTTCCAGAACTTTCTCACCAATATGAAACTAGTTGATATGGACACTAACAGTGGTATTTTCACTTGGAATAACAAAAGAGGTGGCTTTACCCAAGTAGCCTCAAAATTAAACAGATTTATTATCTCAAAGGAACTTCTACTCGTGGGGAGTGGCCTGACAGCGTACATCCTTCCTTTTGGAGGTTTAGACCATTGGCCCATCCAATTGGAAGCTTCTCTAATTGGTAAACCAAGGAATAAACCCTTCAAGTTTGAGAACGTTTGGCTCACGCACTCAGATTTCCTCACAAACATTGAAAAATGGTGGAAAGAAGAGCTACACGTGCAAGGCACAAAGATGTTCCTTCTACATCACAGGCTCAAGCACATTAAAGGCAGACTCAAAGAGTGGAATAAAAATGAATTTGGTAACATCTTCAAAGCTAAAGGAGAAGTGGAAAAGAAACTGAAGGAAATAAATTAAATTCTCATCACAGAAGGCTACACAGAGGAAAGGAAAGAGATAGCAGAGTCACTTCAGCATGAATGGGAAAACAAATGTCTATAAGAGGAAATATTCTGGAGACAGAAATCTAGAGTCCAATGGATTAAGGAAGGGGAGAAAAACACCAAATTCTTTCACAAATCCACCATAGTTCATAGAAACAACAACATAATTTTGAAACTTATAGATCATCATGGTGTAGAAAGAAACATTCATGAAGAGGTAGAAGAGGTTCCAGTTCAACATTTTCAAAGAATTGCTAAGGAAACTACTACAGATAGATCACAGTTTATTGAAAAATTTACACAGTACATTCCTAAACTGGTCTCTAGAGAAGACAACTACAATCTCAACAGACCAGTGATAGAGGAAGAGCTTGAGGAAGTCATCACAGAGATGCACAATGGGAAAGATCTAGGCTCAGATGGCTTCAATGTGGACTTTTTCAAGACATGCTGGAGGATTGTAAAGCATGATATTCTGGAGGTAGTAGAAGACTCACACAAATCTAAAAAAGACTTGAGGGTACTCAATGAATCTTTCATAGACTTAATCCCCAAACAGGAAAAGGCCACCTCTCCAGACAGATTTAGACCTATAGCTTTACGCAATGTGGTGTACAAAATAATATCAAAAGTAATTGCCAACAGACTCAAACCTCTCCTCTCCACCCTGGTGTCTGAGGAACAAACGAGCTATGTGGAAGGGATACAAACTCTAGATAACATAATTCAAGCACATGAAGTGGTTCATTCACTCATCACCAATAAGCAGGCAGGGATGATAATTCAGCTGGACATAGCGCAAACCTATGAAAAACTTAGATGGTCATACATAAGAGCAGTACTAAAAGCATATGGCTTTGATTATAACTGGATTAAGTGGGTCATGGCTCTTGTTACCACTGCTAGCTGTTCAATTCTTCCCAATGGCTTTCCCTCAAAAACCTTCAAGCCTACAAGAGGTCTCAGGCAAGGTGATCCTCTTTCCCCTTTCCTTTTCATCTTAATGATGGAAGGCTTAGGTAGAGCAATCCGAACTGCTAAGGAGGACGGAAGAATTCAAGGTCTAAGACTCACTCAAGGAGGGGACACTGTGACACATCAGCAATTTGTGGATGACACTATGCTTCAAGGCACACCTATAGTCAAGGAAGCCAAAGCATTCAAGCTAATTCCGCATGAGTTTGCTATGGCAGCAGGTACTGAGGTAAGTCTTACTAAATAAAAGATTTTCTTTTTCAATACTGATATCTCAATTCAAATAAATCTATCCAGAATTTTGGGCTTTCAAAGAGATTTATTGCCCTTAAAGTATCTGGGAGTTCCCCTCACTAATAAATCGTTGCAGAAGGACATCTAGGAGCCTGTTTTAAGTAAATTGAAAGACAAAATCAGCAGGTGGACAAACAGAGCCCTAAATCTAGCAGGAAGGCTGATTCTCACTAAGGCTATCCTCCAAACCATCCCTATCTATATGTAATCATCCATTACGACATCAACTAGGGTCAATATTCAAATAAGAAACATTCAAAGAGACTTTCTCTGGGGGAAAGGTGAAGAAATGAAGAAATGAGCCCTGGTGGCATTGGAAAGGGTATGCAAACCTAAATCCCATGGAGGCATGGGTTTACATGACCTAGAAATCCTAAACAAAGTTTTGGGAGCTAACGTTTGGTGGAGATGGCTAAAGGAAATACAATCCCCCTGGGAAAAACTATGGAAGAAAAAGTATGCAATTAATTGGTAGGATACAAACCTCATAAGAATGACAGAACAAGTAAAAAGTCCTCAAGTTTGGAACAAGGCTTGGGAGAACAGAGCCCTAGTTCAAAAACATAGTTTCTGAGAGATCAGAAATGGAAATTTGGCCTAGTTCTGGGAGGACAATTGGCAGCAAGAGGGAAATCTCAGTAGTGAGGATTTAGCTAGTATCCAAATAGACACCATCAACAAAGGATTAAGGAGGGTTAGTGACTTTTGGGATCAGTCAAGGAACAATGAAGAATGGAGAATTTGGAAACTTCCAGTTTACAATGAGATGAGCATGCTGAATACTCAAGCTACAACCCTCAAAGGTCTTTCAGAAAAAAGGCAAATCTTAATCTCAACCTCGGATGATCAATTAAGATGGGGAAAGAACAAGGTAGGTCTCTTCACCCTTAAAGAGCCCAAAAGAATAGCCGCAGGGCTTAACCTTCCAAACACTAACAAGACCTGGAAAGAACTCTGGGATAACCCTCATTGGATGAAGGTGAAACTGTTCAAGTGGCTGGTTCATCAGGGCAAGATTCTGACATGGGATAATCTAAGAAAAAGAGGCTTTGTTGGCCCCTCAAGATGTCACCTGTGTGGACAACAAGAAGAAACCACAAATCATCTCCTCAACAGATGCTCCTACACTGTCACACTATGGAACTGAGTTGGAGATGTCTTCGAGCAAACAAACAGGCATGAAGATGACATCATTGTTATGCTTAAAAACTGGCGGAATGTTTTTCAGATAATGATACAATAAACTCAGCCTAGGCATTGACTCTAGGGTTGTTAATCTGGAATGTATGGAAGGAGCACAACAACAGGATTTTCAAAGACAAAATGGGCCTGGTGAGCACCATCCTAAAGCTAATCCTCAAGCAACTCAAGGAGACTGTCCACATCCTGGCGGGTGTTTCTACTGGAAACCCCATAGGAAACAGAGAGGCCAGAATCTTGGAAAAGTTTGAGCTTTAGGTTCATCTCCCCTAGTTTCCTATGCAGATCAACAAGAATACCTCAAAAGGTACGGATTTCTGGCAACCCCCTTCTTAAGGTTTTTTAAAATTTAACATAGATGGAGCCTCAAAAGGAAATCATGGAGAAGCAGGTTATGGAGGGGTCATGAGAGATGAAGAGGGAAACATACAGGTCATTTTCTACAGTTATCTAGGGAAGGCAACCAACAATATGTCTAAGCTCATGGCGATGGAGCTATGCTTGGAAATATTACTCAAACACAACATTCATAATGTCATCATTAAGGTTGACTTGGAGTTAGTAATTAATTCGGTCAAGCGGATAAGTGTAGGAGCAACACTAGAGAAAATTTTAGGTCACTGGTGGCTTCTGTAAGTCTACCAAATAATTCAACCACATCTAAGAATTCTAAGAACTCTTAGGTTTGTGCATGTCAGCAAGGAAGCCAACAAAGTGGCGGATTGGCTTACCAATGAGGGGATTAGAAGCAAGTTTACCAACATGTGTTGTTGGTGGGAGGAGGTAATGGATGACAGAATGAGAGATGAATGCCCAGCGCGGGCCCTCAGTGACAGACAACAATATCAGAATAAGCAACGAGACAATTTCTCACTTCATGTCAATGAAGCATAAGTATTTCTTAGAGTCTGAGCACTGTAAGTTCTTACAGGAATCCTGGACAAAGATTATCATCGGGCCAGAGGATTTCTACTCAAAAGGAAAAAACTATGAGGAAATGGGCTACCGTGAAGAAGGACATTCCATGCACAAGGTGACCCTTCTGGGCATGTCTTCCTCACGTAACACATTGGAGGATAGAGGATCAAGGAGCCGGAATCAAAAACTTCTTGAGAGAAACCACCCACATCGGGCGCCCCTTAACCCATAAGTGGTTTTCCCAGATGGTAGGTGATGCCACTTAGCAAACGATGCATGGCGGGAGAAGAAGAGAGAAAACTGCCCTCATCGGGCGGTATTCCTTGGTCTTATCAATGGTGTGATGTTGATAGTGGCTGTTAGATCTAGAGGGGGGAGATTAATGGCCACAGTTTGTCATCCAAGTTTGTGGGTCTAGAAGGTCAAAATTGCTTATGGTTTACCACCTTCATCGGGCGCCCTCAAAACAAAAGATGGTTTACATGGAAAGCCAACGATGCCACTTAGTGAGCAGCACATGGGAGGGGACGGGAAAGGTATACCACCCTCATCGCGTGATATTTATCATGCTTTTAAGCCGCAAAATATGGATACCCGTAGGATCAAATGGAGAAGATCGACGACTAGCGTTGGTCGAGCAGTTTAGGGGCTTTTCTGCGGGTTACTTCTCTACGCGTTTTGGTTTTAGTCCATCAGATTAAAAGGAGACAGATCATCGATGGGTAACTTTGGGGTCCACGTGCATGCTTAAGTTTCTAGGGTTGTCTTGGCCTTGGTTTTAGTTTGCCGATGGGTGGGTTTTTTTGGGCACGATGTGTATTTTTCCCTCTTCCTTTGTGGGGGTTTGTGCCTCTGCGCACTTGTTGTAACCTTTGTAATTATTTTCTTATCTAAGTCAATAGAAGGACTGTCTCTTGCTTAAGCAAAAAAAAAATAATTAGCACTATTAATTAATTAAATTTTAATGTTAACACATTATACCTGATAATTCAATTAATGTTTGAATTAATCAAAACATTACAAAAATATTTAAAACATTAAAAACTTACTCAAAACATTATATAAAATATTTAATAACATTAATTAAAAGCTTTAAATAAATATATCAATATTATTATTAATTTATTAACATTGATATATTAATTAAAACATTAATACATAATTAAAAGAAAAATTACTTACAACATAGTTATTATAGTCAATTACATTAGTCAAACATAGCAAAATATGATCACATTCAAACTTACTCAGCCTTGTATTTATCACAATAATCAACCTTGTTCACTCAAAATAGTCCTTAGTTAATATTAATCATATTAATTATATTATTGGGTAATCCCAAAAATTTATAATATTAATACGATGGGCTTCTTTTAGAAAAATAATATTAGTAATATTATTAATCACAATAAATTTTCGAAATTGTTATCTTAATAACATTAATATTATTAATAACATTGAAATTTCGATATTAAATTTAAGAATATTTGTCATTTACATCGACAAGCTAGAAGGTTTTTTAGAGGAAGCAAGTTATGCGTACGATTTTAGATGGGATAGTCATCATCCTTCTTCTCTATGCTGACGATATTGTTCTTCTTGCAAGGTGCATATCTGATCTTGATAAGCAACTTAGACTTCTTAAGGATTTCTACTCTACCATGGGTATGACTGTTAACATTGACAGAACAAAAGTTATGATTATCAAATCCAAGTAGGACACTTACGTTAATTTTATATATGACAATAGTAACTTGAGGAAGTTCCTTCTTGCAAGTACCTAGGATTTGATATTCATCACAAGCTCAATTGGAACTATAGCATTGAGAAAATGATTAATGGGGGGTGGAAAGCCTATATTGGTCTTGAAATTAATTCTAAAATGGCAAACCTAGTAATGTGGGATAGAAAGAAGTCCCTCTTTGAAACTTTATTCACTCCTCTAATCTTATATGGATGTGAGGTTTGGGGTTGCAGCATCTCTAGAGAATCTGGGAGAAAGATTGAGCAAATCTAGAAGCGTTTTATAACGTATAACCTAAAAATTAAAAGCAATACACCCTATCCTATTCTCCTTATAGAAGTGGGTCTTTCCCCTATCGAGAGCCTAGCTATGACTAATTTTCTATTGTAAAAGAACAAACTCAATATCCTAGGAGATCATAGACTTCCTAAGATAGCTTTAAACGAGGTTGGTATAAAGACACCGGGGCCTGGTTAAAAATTTGGGATATTGACGAGAATGTTGCATTGCAAAACATTAATAACGTTAAAAATATTGTTACTTCTAAGTTCAAAGATAAAATGTGCTGTGAGAAAGATTTAGCAGCTAAAAAAAATTAAGATATTATAAGGAGGTCATCAAACCCACCCTAGAGGATCAAAAGTATCTCTCTGTTTTAACTAGCTCAAAGAAGAAAATTAATATAGCCAAGATTAGAATGAACTCTCATGAACTCCATAGTGAAATGGGTCGTTGGGCAGTGCCTAAAACACCATGGATGGAAAGGATCTGCCATCTCTATGAGAATATTAACATCAAGGATGAAAATCACTTCCTCTTAGAGTGCTCCACATACAACCACATTAGACCTCAGTTTCATAATCTTGATTGCAATACTAACCTTCCTAGCCTTTTATGATGTCAAAATTATAGTGAGCTCGAGAGACTTCTCTCCAAACTTTTTGAGCATAGGAATACAATCTTAAAATCAAACAAAATAATTTGTTTCTTTAGGTTCGATAAACCAAAGTTTGGTCTTAATGGATGTTCATCATCATCATCATCATCAAATAATAATATAATAAATAAATCTTAATATTTATTTTATTGACATTAATAACATTTTTAATATTATTTATTATTACTAATTTAAAGATTAATGTTAATATTAATACTAATTAATATGATTAGGAATATTAAAATTAATTTTATTATTAATATTTATAAATTAATTATTTTTAATATTAATAACATTAAATAATATTAATAATCATAGTTATTAATAAAAATATTAATAATATCAACAATATTCAATATAATTCACCATTGGATTCAAGCGCTCTGCAACCTACGAGATCCGCATTTTGCACGATCTGAGCCTGCGAGCGCGCCCGCACTTCGTGTGTTCTGAGCCTGCGGGGGAGTCTGTTGAGGGATCTGCTACAGACTGCGGCTGCCCTGGATGGACCTGTTTGCTCTCCATGGAGGAGTTGACTCCCTCTCCTCCTTCACCTTCTACTGCTGAGGCCTTCAAAACCCTGCTGGTCTCTTTGCCCAAGAAGAAATGCATGGAAGTAGCAAAATTTGTGAAAAAGCTCAAAGGTATCCCTGAGATCACCCTTCCGCCAGAAGAATTGATCCAAGTAGCTTTGTCGTTGGCAGATCGGGCTCTAGTTGGTCAGTTTACAGGACTTTGGCCTTCTTCGAAATCAACTGAGAACTAGGTCACTAGGAACTAGGCAGCTTTGAAAAAAAACAAGGTAACCTCTTACTTCCTCGGGAAAGGATATTTTTTGTTTGAATTTACTGCAAAAGAGGACAAAGATCTCATTTTCGGGAATGGCCCCTACTTCATGGGCCCCCAAGGTATGTACTTAAATAAATGGATTCCAGACTTCGATCTAGTGGTGGATGTGCCTACAGCGGTCTCGGTGTGGGTGAGACTCCCCGGCCTTCCAGTTCACTACTGGAATTGGGATTCTTTGAAGCACATAGTAAATACCCTTCGAAAATTTATAGACAAGGCCAGTAGCAAGGACCAGTATGATTGTGCCAGAATCTGTGTGGAGGTAGATCTGGAGGTTGGACTACCAGAAGCTATTAAAATAGTTGTAGGTCCCTGGACCCATGTACAGAAGCTGGATTATGAGCAACTGCCATTCAAATGCCGGAAGTGCCACGTCTGCGAACACTTTGCCAGAGACTGCCCGTCCAAAGGGATGGAAGAAAAATGGAAGGAAGAAGGATGGAATCAGGTAAAGCACTCCAAAACCTTTCACAAGAAGAATGCAAACAGAAACGCCAAAACCGCTCAAGCAGGTCCTGCTCAGAAACCATCCATGGAAAGCCAAGGGCATAAATTCGAAATCCTTAGATCTAAAATCATGAACACCCAGGAGACATAAATCCCAAAGGAGACCTCTCTCTCTAAAGCCTCCCCCTCCATCAAAGGTATTCCAGAGAGATCCAAAGGGAAGATATCAAAAGAAGAGGAGGGAACCCAAGAGTCCAAGGAATCGGAGGAAGAAGGGGAAATTGGTGAATCCTAGACCTCTCCTAGAAGATCTACAAGAGGACGCAAGTCTGCAAAGGAAAAATGAGAACAAGAAACCTATAACGACAAGCTCCAAGGTAGCCAACCAATGTTAGAGAAGCTTCTAGCAAAAACCTCGAAGATGACGAGGATCCAATCCCAAGGCTCTAAAGGGGCTCATCAAGGCAAAAATAAATGATGAAGATAATCTCCTGGAATTGTAGGGGAATGGGCACCATAGCTAAGGAAGAAGTAATGCATAGTTTAATAAGATTGGAAGCCCTGGATATCCTCCTCATCCAGGAGACCAAATTGGAGGACAAAACTTTCCTCCAAGCAAGCAAAAAGTTTTGGAATAAAATTGGAGCGCATGCAATCTCTGCTCGTGGAGCATCGGGAGGACTTGGGTCACTTTGGAACACAAATAAGTTTTCATTAATCTTTGAGTCCTTGAATACCCATTGCATTTTTTTTAAAATGCAGTGTTTAGAATCAAAGGAGATTATTTGTTTGTTCAATGTGTATGCTCCTAACAATGCAGGTGAGAAAACAAACTGCTGGGACTCCATCAAAAGTCTGGTAGATCTAGAAAATCTGGTAAACATAATCATAGCCGGAGATCTAAATCTCACCCTCCTCGCAACAGAAAAAAGAGGAGGGAGCATAGTTAGAGATCCAGCAAGAGAATGGGCAGAAGACCGCATGCAAGACTAGGATCTGCTAGATATAAAGCCGGTCACAGGCATGTTCACAAGGTCAAATAAGAGAGTTGGACTAGGGCATATAGCGGCAAGACTTGATAGATTTTTTGTTCAAAGTTCTTTCCTGCTTCTGGGTTTAGAGACTAGAATGCGTATTCTCCATAGTAGTGTTTCAAAAAACAATCCCATCACTCTAGAACTGTTGACTACTAAGGATCTAGGGCCTATCCCTTTCAGATTTAGCTCTCTATGGACTAAAGAGACAGACTTCATGCAAAAGGTCAGAGATTGTTGGAAAGAGTCAGTCAAGGGTTCTCCTTTCTTTTTTTGGGAGGAAAAACTTCACAGAGTAAAAGCGATGCTGAAAGGCTGGGTTAAGACCTTCCCCAATCTCGCTGTGGACAAAAAAAAAAATTCAAAGTGAACTGGAAAAATAGAACCTCCGCCTAGAAGTTGCCAAAATCACCAAAGAAGAGCTGGACAAGGAATCTCAGCTACAACAAAATTTCCATAAGGCGTGTCTAGCAGAAGAAGAATTCTGGAGGCTCAAGTCAAGGAGTCTGTGGCTCAAAGCTGGTGACCAAAATTCTTCCTTTTTCCACAAGCAGGTTCAAGCCAGGAAATGCCACAATTCTATATCAGAAATTAAAAAAGATAACTGCACTTTAAAAGAATTTTCCAGCATTAAGAGGGCAGTTTCAGATCACTTTGAGAAGATGTATAATGAAGGTGTGGATACTAGCCAAAATGACAATATGCTAGATGCTGTCCCCAACATCATCACTGCTAAAATGTACCAGGCTCTTGAAGACAAAATCACCAAAAACAAAGTTAGGGAGGCCCTCTTTGCAATGGAACCTGAAAAAGCCCCGGGTCTAGATGGATTCACGCCCAGATTTCTCCAGACATGTTGGGAGATAGTTGAGAAGGAGCTCCTTAAAATGATCCAGAAGTCCCGAGAGTGTCAGAAAATAGGAGGCTGCACAAACTCAACATTCCTCGCACTCATCCCTAAAGAAAAAGGTGCTAACTCATTTAATAGATTTCATCTTATATCCTTATGCAACATTGGATATAAAGTGATTACCAAGGTTATAACAAACAGATTGAAGAAAATACTCCCCAAAAACATCCCAGAGAATCAAGGTGGATTTATACATGGTAGGCAGCTAGTAGATAATTTCATCCTGGTCCAAGAGGCGATTCATTCCAGTCTTCATCAAAAAGAAAAAGGTATGGTCATTAAACTCGATCTAGCTAATGCATTTGATCGTGTCAGACATAGATTTATATTTGATGTTTTGCACAAACTTGGCTTTGGTCAAAATTTTATCAAGTGGATCAGAGCTTGTATCTCTGAACCCTGGATTGCACCTTTAGTGAATGGCAGGGCTGCTGACTTCTTCAAAGCATCTAGAGGGCTGAGGCATGGGTGCCCCCTCTCACCCCTCCTCTTTGTGCTGCAGGCCTCTGTCCTCAGTTTCTATTTAAAGAAGAAGCAACAAGACCAAGATATAGTTGGCCTGTACATAGTAAGAGGGGTTAAGAGCATCAACCATGCCCTCTTCACAGATGATACCTTGTTACTAGGGGCTACAACTCAACTGTTTGCAAGCAAATTCAAAGAAGTGCTGGAAGATTATTATCAAGCATCGGGCAGTGAACTAAACAAGGGTAATTGCCATGTTTATTGCCGGAATATCTCAGCTGCTGCTGCAAGTTCCATAGCCAAATGTCTAGGTTTTGCAGCTTCAACATCCTAGACCTCCTTTAAAAACCTTGGGCTACCCATCTTTCATAAGAGGGCTTTAAGCAAGGATTGGCATCACCAGATAGAAAAATTCAAAGAAAAAATGTAGGCCTGGGGATCCTCCTAGCTCAACATTGTCCAAAAATCAGTGCTCATCAAATATGTGCTAAGCAGCTTACCGCTATTTCAATTCTCTGTTCTTTTAGCACCGGTGGGAATCATTAAGAGGATGGAGGAGCTAATAAGGAAATTCCTCTCTAAAGGAGGCAAACATAATTAGAAGAGAATTTCTTTGGTTAATTGGGAAATAGTCTCCAGACCGCTACAGGAGGGAGGATTAAACTATAAAAATTTAGGCACACAAAATTTAGCAATGGGAGCCAAACTGATTTGGAAGATCATAACTCCAAAGCCGGGATGGGTTCAATTGGTGCTGTGGAGGAAATATTTCAGAGGTCAGAGACTTCGGTGCCTGGAGCAGCCCAAAGACCAAATCAGATCCCCGCTCAGCACTCTAATTATTAAAATTGGCCTGCTAATAAGAGACAATGCCTGCTAGATACCAGGAAATGACAAACACATCAGGATATGGGATGATAGCATAATGAACAGGCCTCCACTAGTGAGCTCGAATCTTAGGAACGAGCTGAAGGTATGGATGGATGAAGCCAATTTAAAAACGCTCTGGGACATATCGAATTGGTGTGGAGACAACTGCTCTAGCTGGAAAATGATCAGAGTGTCATCTGCGTGGCAGTCAGATTATGATACGCTGTTGAAGATGCTACATGGGGCGGCTCCGTTGCACGCAAGAAGAAAAGACTTGATAGGTTGGGGACCGAAGTAGATTGGGTATTCGGTGGTTCAAGGCTATGCAAAAATCATGGAGAGACCTCACATGCCTCCTAATCTAACGCCCTGGACTGGTATTTGAAATTTCCCTACCATTCCAAAGATCGATTTTTTCTGCTAGCTGTTATGCCAGTAAAAAATCCTAACAGATGATAGGCTTCAGAAAAGGGGATTTCTAGGGCCATCAAGATGTACACTATGCAAAGAAAGTCTGGAATCTGCTCTTCACCTTTTACTGGAGTACAATTTCACAGGTCTAATCTGGCATGAACTCCTTGGATCTTCGAAATTTATGCCCACCTTCCCCCACTCTGTCCCAGACTTGTTTATTGGGTGGCTGGCCAGGTATCCAGGCCCAAGTCCAAAAAATAAGATAGTCAAAGTAGCATGGACTGCTCTGCCCAAATTCATCAACTGGAAAATCTAGTTGGAGAGGAATAGAAGGATCTTCAGAGATAAGGAACAAAACTACAAACTAGTAGCAAATACAGTGAAAGGTTAGTTAAATGAGTGGCTAAGAGACAAAAGCGATGACACAAATCTAAGCCAGCAGGATATTGAGTTTGGAGCCGCCCTCAATCTCAATTTCCAAAAATCGAAAATCTCATCTATATGTCTCAAAGATTGGCAAATCAGGAAAAACAAAGAAGAATTTCAATATTGGTTGTCCAAGCAAACACTCCCCTCTCTTTTCTTTGATGGGGCAGCTAAGGGAAATCCAGGAATGGCTGGAGCAGGAGGACTAATTATAAATCCAGAAGAAGAATTTATACATAGGTTTGCATGGGGATTAGGCCATTCCTCAAGTATACAAGCTGAAGTAATGGCTATGTTTCAAGGGATAAAAATGCTTAAAGAACTGGGGCACACAACAACAATTGTTTTCGGTGATTCCCGAGTCATCATCAATGCAATGGTGACCAACACAAAATTAGCACATCTTCAACTTGCAAGGACAATTCCAAGAATTAAAGGCATGACAAAGCTCCTAAAACTGGAATTCTTTCATATCCTGAGAAACAACAACAAAGAAGCAGATGTAGAGGCAAATAAGGTAGCCCAGCTAGGTGCTGGAACTATTCCCAGAGATAATGAAATCTCTTGGCAGCCAATTCCCTAAATTTTCTATGTTTTTCTGTCTTTTGTTAAATCAGTTTGTATGCATTCATAAACTTGGGAAATTAGCAGCAAGAGTTCATGTGAAAAATTGTAAAAAGAGGCGATTCACAAGCATGTGTGCCATGTTCAGCTGGTTGGAGAGATGCCAAGAAACCAGTTTCACCTTTTGTAACCGAAATTATGGCTTTTTTCCAGATACTTAATGAAATCCCATAACCGTTTCTGTAAAATAAAATCAATATTAATAATATCGATAACATTATTAAGAACATCATTGAGAATTATTAATAATATTCTTACTATAAATAATATTAACATTAATATTGATAAATAATACTAACAACATTTAGTATTAACAATAATAATAATAATATTATATAATATTAATTTTTTTTAAGCAAAATCTTTCGTTAGAAATCACGTAAGAGAATTTTTAGGCCAACACATTTCGAACCAACAAGTGTGGCTCATCATCACGACCAGATGAAGAGGCAGGCCATGGCAAAGGCTTAAATACAGAGCAATGTAGAGACATAATTTGAAGTAACAACTATATTTGAACACTAATATTTAAATTATGATATTAATTTATGAATGTATTAAAAACAAATATATTAAGTAACAAGAATATTAAACGGCTAGTTTTTGAAAAAAATAATATTTAAATTATAATTATATTAG
>APFE030627677.1:82198-113580 GCA_000404065.3 Pinus taeda
AAATATTAATAAGTAACCACTATAATATAGCCGTTACTTAATAATATTTGTTTTTAATATATTAATAAATTAATATCATAATTTAAATATTAGTGATCAAATATAGCTGTTACTTGAAATTATGTCTCTACATTGCTCTCTATTTAAGCCTTTGACATGGTCTACCTCTTCATCTGGTCCTGATGATGAACCACACTTGTTGGTTCAAAACACGTTGGCCAAAAAGTTCTCTTATGTGATTTCTACCGAAAGACTTTGCTTAATTCATTATGGATCACAGAAGCCTAAATACATAATTATTATTTATATTATTATTATTATTACGAAAGTCTTTGGTAGAAATCACAATAACATAATTTTGGCCGACGCGTTCGAACCAAAAATATTACTTAATATTTATAATATTAATATTTATAAATATTAATCTTAACTTTAACTATTAATATTAATATCATTAAATAATCATGGTCCATATTGGTCAAATGTTGCATTGTGAAAAATATTCTCTCAATATGAAAATAAACTATTTTCAATCATTGTCAATTATGGTCAATCATGGTCAACCATTGTCCAACATCACATTGTAACAAAAATTGTCATAATATCAAAATCTACCATGGTCATCCATCCTTGTTAATGATGGTCAATCATGGTCAACCATGGTCAATAATCATGTTGACATTGTGACGAAGATTGTCTCTTCGTCCAACATCACATTATGACAACGATGGTCATTTATAGTCAACCATGGTCCAACTTCACATTGTGATAAAGATTGTCTCGCTATGAAAATCAACCATGGTTAACCATAGTCCAACATCGCATTGTGACAAAGATTGTATTAATATGAAATTCACTCATGGTCAACCATGGTCCAATGTCGCATTGTGACAAATATTGTGTCAATATGAAAATCAACCATAGTCAATGATGGTCAACCATGTTTATTTTAGGGTTTATATACCTTGGGTTTATAATATTAAACCCTTGGATTTAATATTTTTCCTTGGGTTTTTAATGTTAATCACTTGCATTTATTAGTCCCTTTGGTTTATAATATCAATCCCTTGGGTTTATTAATGTCAGGGTTCATATTCCTAGGGTATAATATTATTCATATGGTCTATAAAATTAATTATATGGTTTAATATAAATCCCTTGGGTTTATAATCATGGTCAACCATGGTCCAATGCCACATTCTGACAAAGATTATCTCAATATGAAATCAACCATGTTCAATCACGGTGAACCATTTTCATTCATGGTCAACCATGGTCCAACATCACATTATAACAAGGATTGCCTCATTATGAATATCAACCATGGTCAACCATCTTCAATCATGGTCAACCATGGTCAAATGTCACATTGGGACAAAGATTGTCTCAAAATGAAAATCAATCATAGTCAATCATGGTTATTGATCATCAATAGCCATGGTCACAATGCGATCAAGATTGTCTCATGGTCCAACATCACATTGTCACAACCATGGTCAACCATGGTCAAACATCGCATTGTTACAAAGCTTGTCAATATTTAAATCAACCATGGTTAATCATGGTCAACCATGGTCCAATGTCACATTTTGACAAAGATTCTTTCAATATGAAACTAAATCATGGTCAACCATGGTCCAACATCACATTGTGACAAATATTTTCTCAATATGAAAATCAACCATGGTCAACCATGTTTGTTTTAGGGTTTATAATATTTATCTTAGGGGTTATATACCTTGGGTTTACAATATTAATCCTTTGTATTTTCAGTGTTAATCCCTTTTTTTATTAATGTCATGTGTTTATAATATCAATCCCTTGGGTTTATTAATCTAAGGGTTCATATTCCTACGGTAGAATATTATGATAGGATTTATATATTAATGCTAAAGTTTAATATAAATCCCTTGGGTTTATAATCCAGTAGGTTTATAATAGAAATTCTTAGGGTTTATAATATTAATCATATGGCTTATATTCCTAGGGTTTAATATTATTCCCTTGGGTTTAAAATTATTCCCTTGGATTTAAAATTATTCCCTTAGGTTTATAATAGTAATCCCTCATGTTTAAAATTATTCCCCTCGACTATAATCCATTGAGGTTATAATATTAATCCCTCGGGTTTATAAATTCCTAAGGTTTAACATTAAGCCTAAGGTTTACAATATTAATCCTTTGGGTTTATTAGTTTTAGGAAATGGTTAAACGTTGCATTATGACAAAGCTTGTCAATATTGAAATCAACTGGTGGTCTGGGTGCAGGTGTAATGGATAATCGTTCAAATCCTGAAACAATCTCCTCAAGTGCAGGTGGAAGTTATTCTCCAATTTCCCTTGGAGTTTCATTCATCCACCTCCAAATTTAGCTATTTCTCTAAAAACAGCCGAAATGCTAATATTACCTGAAAATTAGTAGAAAATCCACTTACCGGAACCGAAAGAAAATAACATTTCCATCCATAAAATTCTTCGGGTCCACAATCTGAATTAAACCCCATAGACCTTTACTGTGCGACCACCATTGGATCATGACCTGCCCATCAGACGACTACAATTGTCTGGACTTCAATGAAATTAAGCCACACTTGAATTTCTCATCGGGTCCTAATTTTTTTTTAACCCCCATTCACTTTTCCATGCAATATCCATTGGATCTCGCTCCTCTAATCAAACGACCGAAATAAATTATACTATTAACCCAATTTAATAAAATATCACATTTGGTTTTGGGTTAAACCTCGACCCTAACCTGCACGTGACTACTGTTGATCTAATGGTTCTATCGATTGGACTGCTCTATGCTTCTCTGGTGTATTCCTAGTTTATCAAACTTTTTCCTCCTTCTGCTATGAATTTAGCGCTTTTGCTAGGTTTAGCTCTTCACTAAGGAATTCATAATTTAGTTAACCTTAAACATTGTACTTAAAAATTATTCAATTTAGCTTAACACACAGTGAGTGAGGAACTTAAACGCAATAACACCAATTCATATAGAATTCTAATTCTACTGAAAAACTGAAAATTAACAATACACAGAGATATTTCAAAGGAACTCCACCCTTTGGGATTGACCAATTATGCAATAATACACAAATATACAAAAGTATTTCAATCCTTTTACAGTCTAATTCAAATCCGGCCAAATCCCCTTACAATTGTTCAAAGCTTACATAAATACTTTACATCCAACAATCCGATCTTTAATCTATGGATCAAATCTATCTAATCCTAGATAATTACCTAAATTTCTTGATATTCTCCTCAAGAAACTCAATTAAGTCTAAACTACTTGGATTAATTACAAAATCACTCAATAACTATATTCTAACTTAATTTCTATCTATAAAACTTTGTAAATTGATAGCTAAAGGATCCCACTCATTTACTTGTAAACTTCTTTTGGATTTTTGGAATAAAATGAAGCCTTTTGTCTTTAAGCCTCATGCTCTTGCATCAGGCTCCCGAGGACAAAATTCTTCATGGGCTCCTGTGCATGAGTTCTTCTAGAAAATGGCCCAACTTTTGTAACATGGTTTCTGTTACCCAGGGAGCATCAACAATTGGTTGATCCTTCCACTTGAACAAGTACTTAAAATACTCCTATCCCCTTGTTTTCTTAAACACTCTCTTATCCAATATCTTTTCTGGGTGCAATGCCTTTGCTATAGGTAATTTCTTTACCCAATCCACCTCTTGTTCTTCCTTGTCTTCTATTGTGTCGGCTGCCTGTCCCTTTTCATACCTATACAAATCAACAACATTGAAAATTGGGGATATTCCAATTCGAGGGGGTAATTCATTTTCATATGCATTTGATGAAAATTTCCTTAAAACTATGTATAGTCCAAACTTCTTGAATTTTAATTTGTTATACTCCCTTTTTGGAAATATTTCTTTCCTTAAATGTGCCAATGCCAGATCTCCAACCTCAAAATTTATTTCCCTCTTCTTCAAGTCTTCTCTATTTTGGTACTTTATGTTGATGTCCTATAGCTCATGTTTTACTTGTTCATGTACTGCTTGAATATCTAAAGCAAAGTGTTATCCTTGAGCACTCCTCATTTCAACTTTACCCAAATCTCTCAATTCAGATACTCCTCTTGGGTGCATTACATAAACTATATGGAATGGCCTATGCCCTGTACTCATGTTAGGTGAATTGTTATAAGCATATTTAGCCAGTGCCAATACTTGATCCCACTATTTTGGATGTTCACCTGCAAGACTTCTCAGAAGATTACCGAAGCTTATGTTCACAAGTTCAGTCTATCCATCAGTCTGAGGATGATATGCAAAACTAAAACTCAGTTTAGTACCAAGTTTCCTCCACAAGGTCCTCCAAAAATGTACAACAAATCTGGTATCTCTATCTGAAACAGTCCTCTTTGTTAACCCGTGCAACCTTACAATCTCCTTAGAAAAAAAAGTTGCAACATGAGTAGCATCACTGGTTTTATAACATGGAACAAAATGTGCCATCGTTGAAAATCTGTCAGCTACCACATAAATTGAATCATGTCCCCTTTGAGTTTTTGGTAAACCCAAAACAAAATCCATACTTACCATATTCCAAGGCCTATCTGGAATAGGTAATGGAATGTACAAACCTATGTTTTGGCGCTTTAATTTTGCATACTAACAGACTTCACAATTCTTCACATACCTTTTCGCTTCGGCTCTCATCTTCGACCAAAAACAAAACTGGTTCAACTGCTCATAATTCTTGTCTGCACCAAAATGTCCTCCAAGTCCACCACTATGTTTCTACTTGATCAAATTTTATCTCATAGAATAATTTGGTATGTATAGTTGTTTTCTTTTAAATAACATCTCCTCTTGCAAGAAATAATCCAGCCACTTTCTTTTGTCTAACAAAACAGGGTTTCTACAAGCTTCAAATGCTTCTTTAAAATCTAGATCTTCTTCATATAATTCTTTAAGAAAATCAAAACCCAATACTTGAATTTGACTTTCTTGCACTAAAATATTTTTCCTACTTAAGGCATCTGCTACTTTGTTTGATTGACCAGTTATATGTTTTAACACAAAATTAAAACCTAGAAGGCATTCTACCCATTTTGCATGCATCTAGTTAAGCTTTGGCTATTGCATAATGTACTGCAAGGTATGGTTATCTAAATACAATACGAACTCTTTAGACATCAAGTAATGTCTCCACTTCTTCGAAGACTACACTACTGCATAAAACTCCTTCTCATAAGAAGAATATTGCTTCTTTGAATCATTCAATTTTTCACTAAAATACGCTATAGGTCTGTCTTCCTAACTTAAAATAGCTCCAATAGCTTCTCCGCTGTCATCACACTCCACTTGAAAAGGTTTATTAAAATCAGGAAAAATCAAAATAGGTTTCTCAGTTTTTTTCCTCTTCAACAACTGGAAGTTCTTTTCTGCCTCAATAGTCCATGTAAATGGTTGTCTGTCCTTCCTTATAGTGTCAATAATTGAAGCATTGATCTTACTAAAATTCCTTATGAATTTCCTATAAAAGCTAGCAAGACCATGAAAACTTCTTACCTCAAAGACACGTTTTGGTGAAGGCCACTCCATGATAGCCTTGATCTTCTCTGGATCCATCTTTAACCCATCAGCATAAACAATAAAACCTAAATACACTAACTCTTCTTTCATGAATGAACATTTTTTTAAATTTAATGGTAACTTCTCTTGTTGTAGCCTCTATAAGACATAATTCAGATGTCTCACATGTTCCTCTTTTGATTTACATAAGTGAAGTGAAAACTATATGATTTTCATTACTGATCTTAGGGGGAATGCTAAATTTGGTGGAAAAATCACATAGAGATGATTAGTCTAGACCATGATCTCCTAGAAACTATGTGGGAGGTGTTTAATAAATTTATGAATTCCTATTAATATTATATTATGTATGAAGAGGGCTAGTGGATCAAATTACATTACTTTTGGTAGAAGTAATGAGAAACTGTATTAGTGTACACTATGAAATTAAAAAAACAGTCCGTTTTTATGTTAATACTATCTGCAAAGTCCTTGAGTGTGTTCCTAAACTATCAAGGTTCTCTCCACATTCATATGAGGAAAGTGATGCTCTTTAAAAATAGGATTAGTAATTAGACATGTATGCAAAGATATACACTAATACTATAACCTTTGTAATATCAGTTTTCTCATGAAAGATATGTTTTCAAAGCTACATTCATATATGAATATAAATAAACATGAGAATGATGCCAATAAGAAGAACATCCTAACCACTAATTCAGGAAACTAGGTAGATAAAAGCTTAAATATAGATGAAAATATTAGCTATGCTACAATTGAGAAGGAGTTGAACCTCAATATCCTTAATCTAAAGAATGATTATTTATTTCATTCTATTTTGTAATCCAACCTCATAGAGAAGGATTTGGTAAAATATTGAATTGGATATTAGTACTCTTACCTATTAGGTTGGGTAAACAAGGATGTAGAGCTCATGGCCATTAACAAGTGTAAGACTAAATTTTCTATAAATATAAACTATATTGATAGAGTGGAGGTAGATGTAGTACCACTTGATTTTTTTGATATAGTGTTTGGAAGCACCTACATGTATGTGAGGGATGAAATATTTGCAAGGAGAGGAAACCAATACCCCCTAATTAATGATGTAAATTCCTTCATCATTAAGGCATGTAAATATATATCCAATATATCTATGGTAAGAGGTAATCACGCTAGCTATTATTTTCAAGTAGGAAGTTTGTAATTCTCTTCTTAAGCTAGATTCAATAAGGATATCAGTTAGTAATGGTAAAGGCATATTTGGAGGGATATATTAAAGAATAGAAACATTGATAAGAGGATATTGTAATCATATATGAAATTGTTCGAAAAGGCAAAATCATTACCACTTATGAGGAAAGTTTAAGATGAAATAGAGTTGTTGCTTAACTCCTTATTTCCAAAAGTTCAAATATAAAAGCAATATATCCTAGAAGCAAATGAGGTGGTGAAATAATTGCAATAAATAATGAAGTAGGAAGTAATTCCACCACACACATTACCTTTTTAGTAAGTGATTATGATAGTGCTTGAGAAAAATTGGACTTGGAGAATGTGTACAAACTACAAATATCTAAACATCACCATCATGAGAGATTGATTAGTTATGCCTAAACCTTAATCATAAACTTGAACCTTCAAATTTGTAGATCATTTTCATGTTGGGAGAATAGCTTCCAACTTATAATATTGTGTATTGGCCTAGAAAGAAAAAAATTGTAGGTTATATTATTCAAGGATTAATACTTTATTATACTAGCAATCCTAAAAACAGGAAGCAAGTTTTATACCATCTCATGACTAAATGTATTGGACTATAAAGTATATCTTCATGGATTTCATGGTGGTTTTCCAAGAACTAGGAAGGGACATGACTGTATATTTTTCATAGTTAATAAATTAATTAATATGTGGATTCTCATGCCTTGGAGAGAGGCCATTAAGGAATGAGATGTAGCAAGAATTTTCTTTGAAAATGATTTATGGGTAATGTACAAGTCCTTGCATGACTCACAAATTTTAGAAGATATTTAATGTAGGAGAAGTAGTCCAATTAAATATAAACATCGAAAGATGATAAGGTCCTAGTAAGAAGATAAATACTCTATGGTATTTCCATTTTGAAGGGTTATAAAATGATTTGGATCTCTCCGCTACTAGAATTAACCAAGATCTTTTACTTCTGTGATGTTAGCATAATTGCATGTGAAAGAGCATAAAAACCACATGTGCACACTTTAAAGAAGAGGAAACATAATGACGACCATCAAATCAAAGGAAACACACACATTGATAATAGAGTTCACCGATTATGGGTTACGTCTTTGGGCCCAATGTCAAGAGTTTGGAGGCTACTTCATTAAATGTTGGAAGATGATGATGAGTACATGGTACATTCTTTGTCATTACAAGAATAAATTCCATCTTCAAGAGTGGCATGTCTCTCCACGAGATGTTCTCCTATAGGAACTCTCACTCATATGGGCCATCCTTCAACATGAAAAGATAATAAATTGTCACATGACGTGGCATACAAATATCCTTCAACATAATGGTAAAAAGGATCTCAACAACAAAATCATCATCTCAACAAATTGAAAGAAAAACATGGCATCACTGCATCATATACCTCCACTTCTGGGGATGGTCTGAAGATGCAAAGACAAACAGTAGAAATGAACTGCACAGTTAAATTTGTGGTGTGAAATTATGTTAAACGACTATAAGCTTGACCCGATTCTGGCAACGTCAAAATCTAGCCCCTCGAGAATGTCAAAGATTCCTTCTCGGAGATGGGAGGAAAATTTGTTGCTCAGATAATAATTCTGAGCACACCACTGTGCTCCTTTTGAAAATTTGAGAAAAATGATGATAAAGTCGGCATCATTCTACCTCTGTACAAAATTAACCTCCAAGGGAATCTTCTAGATTCCTAAAGATTCTACAAAGATTCCTCACTGTTGATTTCCTAAAATTCCACTACTTAGATGAGGAAACAAATCACACCATCACGTTCCCTGTGAAATTCTGGTTCATTTGAGTATAAACTTGGCATGATTATGTCAATTTGAAGTTTTGCCATCTAGGGAATCTTTTAGATTCCTCATTGATTTTGCTTGGAATATTTTGTGGAATATTCTAGGGAATATCCCCTAGAATATTTTGTCTCGAAATTCATGTCCTATTGGTTGTGGTTCCTTCTCGCCTCCTGGTTCTGCATGCACTCTTCTACTCGGCCTCCTTTGTTTTGTGCTTCGCTGCTGGGTAATGAAACAATGGCTTTAAGTAATGCTTGAAGCAGAGTTCCCAATGGTGGCCCCATTGGCACATTGGTGGCATGGCTAATTTAGTGTCAGGTGATTCTGAGTTCTAATCTTGACTTGGTAATTTTTAATGTTTTGTTGTTTTGGAGTTTGGCATTGGCGACAAGATTTATTTATTTATTGGATTATTATGGTAATTTGGAGGCTTGGTTTAAGTGGGGCTGCCCGTTTGGTAGGACGGTCAAAAGGCCGAGTAGGTTCAATCCCCACCGGTTCCAGTGGCTTGCCATATGTGGTAGGTTCATTGGCCCAATCCTAGTGGTATATGTTAATGACGCTTCAGGCCCGTGTTAACAGATGTGGGTGTCAAGGTTTACCAACCACCCACAACATATATATATATATAATAAATTTAAAAAATTTAGATATAACAGGATTAGCGAAAGACTACAACACAGTTATAACACATAAGTTATAAAGATAGGACAAACTATTAATAAATATATTATATATGGATATTAAAATATAGAATTAAGAGAGCACAGAGAGAAGCATTCCAGAAGAGCGCAAGCCACACCATATTTTTGGGATTTAATGGACAATTAAGAGAGCAAAAAAAATTCACAAGTTATGTGACTAGAATCTGGACGTAGAAAATGCAGACCGATTAACAAGCTAGGAACCTAAGGCCACCCCAGAGTAAATGCCAAATTTTCACCTCGTTAGTGGCTACCATTGGGCCTAGTTTGACCAAAAATTTTACTGTGAATATCTTGAGCATATGAAATTATATTAGAGTTTCATTCACGCCATTGGAATTAGGATGATGAGCACTATGATCTAGTCCTAGTTTGGGTGAAATCTGAGAAATTTTTGAGCCTTTTCTGAGCCACTTCTGAATTGTGAGCATTTCTGGAGCCACCTGGATCATTCCTCTCCACTAAGGAGATTTTGGTCCTCCAAAAGCATGAAAATAATTAGCAATTGTTGTGGACAGGGGCTTCACGGATGAAGCAATATAATATCATGTGCGTTCATATTGGGGTATAAAAAAAAAATACAAAACAATATATTGACTATATAATAGGGGTTAGAGGGGTTTTTATATGTTATATAACAATATATATTATAGGGTACTTTTTATTAAAAAATGGCCAAATGGAGGCACAAAAGAGACGGGAGCTGTAAGTAACAACGCACTACACCACCAATGCACTGCACCATCTATTTTGTGGCTATTTTATTGGATGAGAGCACGGCGAGAGCTCTGTTCTCTGGGCGAGAGTATCATACCTCGGCTCTGTTGCATAACCTCAACTCTTTGTCACCTACTTTGCTGGGCGACCACACCACCAACACACCGTACCATCTTTTTTGCACCTATTTTGTTGGTCAAGAGTATCATACCTCGACTCTGTTGCACAACCTTGGCTCTTTTGTGCCTATTTTGTTGGGAGACCACACCACCAGTGCGCTGCACCATCTATTTTTCACCTATTTTGCTGGGTGAGAGCATGGCAAAAGCTCTGTTCTCTAGGCGAGAGCTCGGCTCGAGGTGGGCCTGGCATATAATAGAGAAGGTTTTTTAACCAGTATCGAATGTTGACAAGCAATCTAGGTATTTTTTATCATTTTCATTTTGGGGTTAAAAATTAATTATTCTGGTGCTTAAATTATGGTTTTGTTGTTTTTTTTCATCCTTCAAAACACAACTATGGAAGGTGAGAATCGACATCCTCTTTGCAATAGTGTGTAAGAAATCGTGAAGAAATCATACTTTGAATTGACTGGAAATTTACTGTGTTGCATTGTTTACATCTATAAATAGCTGACAATATATTTGTATTACAAGGTTGCATTGTTTACTTGTATTTTGCATATAGCTATTTATCTCATGGGTTCCTGTTATATTTTGTTACTAAATACTAACTATTTCACGATGTTGGATAATTTAGCATACATGTGGAAATTGGTTTGGTTTTTAATAATGGAGATTCAATATATTAAAGAATAATTTTTTGAAATTATTTAATAATTTTTTTGATAGTTATAGCTGGAGAGGTAATATCCACTAATACCTTCATGTTTAAGAGCCATAGAGTAGTGAAGTAGCTCTAGTCTAGGAAATGGCTTGGGTCCCTCCCCTGATAGACATACCTATAACCACCAAAAGCAAAGGCAAGCACGGATAAAGATACAGTCCCTCTAAATGATCCAGCGAAGGCAGAGGTGATAGGGGTAGTAACTCTCCTAATTCTCATTCAATATGCTCTAAACATAATATCAACTCCTTTCATAAGAAAAATAGATAGATTAGCTCTTATTGAATGCTTTACTAGAAGCCATCAAATATAGGAACAGAAAGTGAATGATTTTTTTGAGGGAGATTGGAATAATTGTGAATATTAGCCCATCCCAACACAACACGTTTTATTGGCTTCGTTGCTAAAAAATGACTACATCTTGTTTTTTATTCTTTTTTCCACATCGAAGCTTAGCATCATTGCTTACTTCAAGGTATGTGAAGATTATGATGTATATTTCTGATTAACCAAATATACAATTAGGAAATGAAATTATTAAAAGGGAGCAACTATTAAGAAAATTTATTATTTTAAGTTTTTGGATTCATGAGTTTTGGATAATCTTTCATATTGTTTTGGAATATGAGTTTGGTTTTTCATATTCTTTACCATCTTCATAATTTTCACCTTTGCACCTAGTTGAACAATAATCATAAGACCATGCAAGTTGGTTTAGATAATCAATAAATCTCCTTTCATTCGCAATCACAGAGCTGCCACCTATATTTGGTGCTTTTCAGTCTATTGAAGAAGGAAAATGGAGTTGAAAATGCCAATCATACTGCTGGAATCCTTTCCCTGGAGAAGAAAATATCTTATGTCTAATTTTAACATTTCCTTGGATAAGATGAAGGGTTTATTCGTGTCTGAAAAGTCTTTCCTATTTCCATACTTAATTTTTATAGCAACACATAGCGAATTCATCTCTACTTTGTGCATTTTAGCAAGTTCCAAGACAAGCACATTTGTAGGGCCACTTTGATAAGTTGGGAAGACAACATCAAATTCCTTTATTCTTTCAATACAAAGCACAATCAATAAATTCATTGCACAAGTCTTCGACCAATCACTCACAAAGCCTCATGTCTATGCTCTCTTGAAGTTCTTGATAACTTTCTTCATCAAGAACCTCATTATCTTCTTGATCGTGATAGGGGGAGGATCAAACGTGGATTCTTCTTGTAGGACTATCATCAAGACTTGATAGGTATATTCATTCCTTCAAAATTTGGGACATTAGTGCTTGATAATTCTTCAATGAAAACTAGAATAGAGGGTATACTCCTTAATTTGCAAGAATATACAAGGCACTCCTTTTTTGTTTGTTCCCTACCAAAATGGGTAATCCTAGAGGAGAAAAATTTTCTCCTATTTATTCACATCCAATCAGCCAGCCCTAAAGCCACCACTAGTCAATAACATGCCATTATATCTCTGCCGCCTGCATTAGTCATATGCTTCTCACCCATTCAGCAAGAGCACATGGACGAAGGTGGGCTTCTGATCAAAATGTGCTTTATTTATTTTGTAATAGAGTACTTGTGTTTGTTTGTATTTGAGAATTTGAAACTGAAAGAAAAGTAGGGTGTTGTTGACCAATTTAATGTACATTTTCTGGTTTGCTAGTTGTGATAAATTCACTCTAATATGTCAAGTGTGGTGCGTGGAATGCATGATTACATTGTTTTTTCTCTATAATATGGGCTCGAATTATAATTAGATGAACTGATTCAAGAGAAAGATGCTTATATGTCCTGATGTCTAGTACTTCCAGCAACACCGATAGGCAAAAACATTACCCTTTTAATACTAAAAATGGGGTTATGGTGTAGGAAATTCATGATTACATTATGTTTTCTCCATAATATGGCCTTCAATATAATTAGATGTTGAACTGATTCAAGACAAATGTCCTGATGCATGTTCCAGCAATCAAGGCATGTAAATACATCTTCCTTCTGTTGCTGAAAATTGGGTTTTGTTAGGTTTTGTAATGACCATCTTGAAGAACAATCCTTAATCTTCACTATGACTACTAAGTTGGATAGGGAAACATGCATGGTCCATATCTATGACCCACCAAACGTAAGATGAACATTATTGTCGGTGGGGTCAACTACCTAGTTGGACAAGTTAGAGTAAAACAATTGATCTTTGTCTTCTTTAGATAGACATTATTTTCCATAGGTACTATAAGAATCTATCTCACATTTCTAATTGATAATTTATACTATAATAGTGGCCAACTTGAAATCAACTCTATGACTCACCAAATGCAAGATGAACATTATTGCTGGTGGGGTCAACTAGCTAGTTGAACAAGCTAGGATAAAACAATTGATCGTTGTCTTCTTTAGATGGACATTATTTGCCATGGGTACTATAAGAATCTATCTCACAATTCTAATTGATAATTTATACTGGAAAAGTAGCCAACTTGAAATCAACTATCGGACCTTTTCTACTAGCCTATCTTCAGTTTCATATTTTCATTTCTGAAGAGGATATGAAGGAACAACGAATTGGTGAGGGTTGGTAGATGCCAGAAATTAACATATATTTGAGCTATCCTATTCAAATAGTAAAAGTATTGCAAATTGAATCTAATAGAAAATTAGTAGTTGATGAGTGAGAATCGCTATCCATCAAGACAATGAAGCACTACTGATCCACCATATTACAATTTTGTTCCTAAGTAGGGGGGTAACTTCATAAAATGCATGCACAATTCAATTCTGGAAAGAAATGGGTGAACAATAAATTACTAGAGGGTTGGCGGATAACATAAATCCTATCTTTGGGCTGCCCTATAGAAACTACAATTGCGTCTCAAATTGAAGGAAATTGTTGATGTGAGTCAATTGTTTACAAAAGATGGTTGATAGATATAAATGTTGAGGCAGGAGAGGCTCTTCTCAAACGCTGGAAGAGCTATTTGAAAGAGAAGCATTTTCTATTGCACATGAAGAATTTGGAATTGTAGTTCAATCTTGAATTTTCAGTCTCGTGAAGAAACGGTTCATGCTAATGTCACAATTTGACTATGATTAATGTATTAATGGAACTAGATTGCCACAACAGAAGAGGGTAAACATATCTCAGTTAGTTAACTGGTAATTTTCTATAAGTGTCTATTTTTTGTCTAGGGGACAAGTATATTTTTGCTGGTGGGCAGTCTATTAAGATTGCATTCTAGTGATTTGGTAGGCATGGACTATGATTGATCTATTATTGATGTTGTAAGCAGGTTGCTGACTATAATTAATTGTTTAATATTTTAGTTCATTGTATAAAATGGACTTGTAAGTGGTTTAGAAGTGGTTGTTGTCAAAGTTATATTTCTCTTGTGGTGGAGGTAAGTATATTGTTGTGGGTGGGTAGTCCATGATATGGGAGTAAATAGTCCTTGCATAGGTTTTGGGGTTGTATTTTGAATCAAAAGGGCTTTTAAGTTTACTAGTGTTTTAGAATGGAATTCATTTTCACTTCCTCAGGAAGAAGAGAACATAGAAGTGGAGAGGAGGAACACGTTGAGAATTATAGTTTGGACAAGAGTGTAAACATGTGAAGAAATTTTGAGATATTTTTGAATAGTATCCTTGAAAGCTAATTATATTTTTGTAATTCACTTGAGTATATTTAGTAATTGAGTAATCTTAAAAATAGATTATTTACTAAAAGTATAAATACAGGGCAAGGTAAAGGTTTTTCAACGCAAATGAGGCATTCAAGTAGAGGTGAATCCAGGTAGCAGAAAATTAGTAAAGGTGTTGAATAGTGCCATACAGTTGTATGGGATAGTTCTTTACAGTTGTATGGACATCTCTGTACAGGTTGTTTCATAAGTTGTATAGTAGTTTTCTATAGTTTCTGGTTGTTTTTAGTACTCTATACTTTTTCGAGCAGGTTGTGCAAGCTCAGTTTAGGGTGTTAATTGGCATATGTGTAGTGTTGTTTTCATTGGAGGATGTGTGGAGGTTTTTAATAAGATTTTTGAATGAATGAAAACTTGATTTGAAGGAGTAATTATCTGTGTATGTGATTAATTTGTATGCTTTTTCCATTTAATTTCTAACTATTGTGTGATTCATGTTATGGTCTGGAATTTAATTTTAGAATTAATCATGAGATCATAGGGACATTAGTCACCCAGGGCTTGAAATTTTCACATGATATTAGAAAAAACTTTTCTAATTGAGATTTTCAAAGATTTACAATGGTAAATCAATTGTTGGAAAGTACTAACAATTAGAGGATTTCAAACTGATTTCTTAGAAACAACATTGGCTAGCATTAGGTTTGAGGGAAAATTGGGTAGTGTCTCGAATTTCTTAGTATGGAAGGTTGAAAGTTACACTCTTTCTAAAAGAGAATAATCTTTGGGCTATTGTCCCAGACATTATGATTTTGCCCATAGATTTGTAGGAATTGATAGCCCACAACAAAAAGGAATTGAAGGCCAAGTATGGATGATTTTGGATTCCCTAAAGGACCATATGTTCCCTCATATGTCTGAGAAGAGGATGACAAACAAAATGTTAGATACCCTGATTAGTTTTTACTAGAGTCAAAACAAAAATACAAAGATGATATTGCAGAACAAACTTATTGTAATGTTATTGAAACTAGGTTGGAATTGGTGGAATTAGTTGGTTTGATCATTTTTGGCCTTGTTTAATGTTTCGAACCTATTAAGGCTAATTTGCTAAGGAATCGGTCATTGAGTTTGTATAGAAATATCTAGTTTCATACAATATCTTATGATATGGCTAGAGTGCATCAAATTATTAGAGAATTATTTAGAAAGAAAGAAAATTATATAACCTTGGTGCCTTACTAAACCTAACCCTAGTAATTAATGGTAATATTCATTTTGAAAATAAACACTCATATTTTCCTTGCCTTTTTGTCATTTTACTTAAATTTTTAACATTACCTTTAATTGTTTAAGGATGTTTGAGAGTGGTTACATACTTTATAGTTGGTAGGATCTCATTATTGGTAACATTATAATGTTTCCATTGGATTCCATCATGTATGATGGTTTGGAAATATCATTTAATCATTAGCATCAATCCTTCTATGTACCTTGGTGTTGGAAGCATTAATTGTTGAACTCATCAATTATGATCATAAACTTTCTCCAACGTACTTCTAGACCACAGTCTCACTGACAATTCTGCCAGTCTACAGCTTGACCACATCCCTTCGGAAAACAGGGAAATGTAGCATGCAGGCCACTAAGCAGGTCAAGCTTGGTATAAGCATCATAATTTTTTATTGACCAACTGTTGGGCTATTAGCCTAACTAAGAATTCTACTAGTTTACAAATGGACCACAACCCATTGGAAAATTGTAATGGTGCTTTTTATATCCAGAAATGCTCGGTAACCTGGGCATTTCAAGGCCACCTCCTTGTCTAGACAGTGACCCATTTATCAACCTAGTTCTATTGAACTTATGTGATCTCACTGGATCCTGACATGGAGTGTACTCATTATTATAGAACTCAAATGTCATGTCATTTGAAGTCTCTTTGCCCCAAACTGCATAATGCACTTCAAAAGAAGAAATTATCATAGTTAAAGAATTACAACCCACATTGGACTTGCTCAATATAGATTCTTTAAATGGTGGAGAACATGTATTCTAACACCCACCCAATAGGCTGAAAAGAGTTATGGTGCAACAATAAATAAACTCTCAAATTTGTTTTAGTAACATGTTTTATTTTTTGTTTCAGTTCCATTTGAGGAATCCACCGATAATACATTTTGAATCAAGGTTTTTCATCCAAATAGTAATATTTCTTCATGTTTTCTGGAGCTTTGAATTGAAAATTCATATTTTGCTTCCTTGCTCTTTTCTTTTTTATAATAACCAATATTCTTGTGGAATGTTACTTACTTTTTCATTTATTTATGTGCAAAAATAGATGGAGTTGTTTCATAAAATGCTATCGGTGAAGAAAATTTTATCATTGGCATGGTCAAGTGTTGAGAAGGTTGTACATTTGTTGAAATTCGTGATGAAATTGTAGGTGATGAAATCATTGAATACCCTTTTGATTTTATCCAAGCTGGAACAGGTTTAAATCGAAAGAAAGATAAAAAATGGAAATTTTGTACAACACTTGTATGCATCAAGAGGAAACTAGGCACATTTGATGTGGAAGAAGAGTGTTCAAATGTAGTGAAAACAATACCAATATTTGAAAACATTGAAGTGAATGTGGAGGGACCTATGAATAAACAACCAAGAGTTGAAAATATGTCTTTGTCAGTGGAACAAGCCATAGTTGTTGATCCTATTGTATTGGCATCTTGGGGAAAAAGGTTAAAAGTTTAATGGAAGAGTTTGTCAATGAGAAAATTACTCTCAAAGTATATTTAGAAAAGGGAGAATCTAAAATAAAGATCCATTGTGAAATTTGTGGCATTGATTATGGAACAGGTGATGTATCCTTGGAAGCACGAACAACACGAAACTTCAAAAACCATCATATGAAAATAGGGGCCCATCAACAATGTCTATCAATGCCAAGTGGTAGTGAAATTCCTTCATGTAACGAAGTACAACAAACAATGATGGTTGGATATCAATTTCATATTAATCAAGAAATCAAACTTCTAGATGATTTCAACAAGACACAAGAGCCTAATTTGTTCAAGGTGGTGGAAGAAACACTTGCAGACTATAAGGACATGAAAAAAGTGAGAGTGGAATGTAAATAAATGGTTTTGTTTAGTACCGACAAGTGGTAGTATTGTGAGTTCTCTAAATGAACACATGAAATCAAAGAAGCACACTACTACTACTACAAATGAGGGTTCACATGGGGATATTGGGTTAACGAGTGGCATGGTTGGGAGACCCAAAAATCCTACCAATGATAAGTCCCAACAACGTTTGACTACGTTCATCATCCCATTATCACCATCAGTATCACATAGGGGTTCTACAAGTGCAGATCCTTCTACTTCAGGTATGTTAATTAACAACTTAGACTAAACTTGACTATGAATTTTTATATTATTTTATTTATCTTACTTCAAATTTATTTGTTTGTTTTCATCTTATTATAGCTCAATTATCTCCCTTGTTACTACAATGTTGGGGGTATTGGTATCCTTATATTGATAGAAATGGGGAGTGATTAGAAACAAAGGTCCTAATGGATGATCAAAGGGGTGGAAAATTATGGGCCATAGAGAAGCATACCAATATCATGTTATATTATGAGGGTATTGAATGTCATATTGATGGTACATATAGGCATATTCATTACTAGAGGGCTTCTAAAACAAGGATCTCATTTGATTCATTAACATGAAACTTTTGTAAGTTGGTTCCAGAATGTGATGACTTCAGGATGTGATTATATCGTGAACCAATGTGAACAAATAAAAGAAGTGAATGAGATACAAGAAAAGGTAGAAGACTCGACTATTTGACTCACAATGAATTGAAGAATGTTGCAAGGGTTACAAATGCTAACCATAGATCAACAATGTGATCTCTTTTGTCGGAGAGGACAAAGGTTGCTACACTCTCCATTAGAATGAGATCCCTAAACAAAAAGTTGTTTGAATCCACAGAAAGGAAGGATGTCTTTAGGTTTTGAAAGGATGTGTGTGAGGCACATTAGCAAGGAAAATTAGAAGGTAAAGATGCAATTTGGGAATTTCTCAAGGATAATTTGCATAACTTGATGCATGCAAAAGCAGGGAGAAGGTATAGTACATCCACAAAATCCCTTTATGAGATGATCAAGTTATGGGGAGGCCCTAGATTACATAGTTTTATTAGCTTGAATCTAGATGGTCCTTCAATATCTATGACTTTAAGGCAAGTTAGAGAGCCATTAGCATATATCCCAGGGGAGCACGAGCATATTTTTTAGGCAGTCGGAAAATTTTATGCTTCTTATAAAGTCAAGCATGGTATAGATGGCCCAATTCTTGTATTGCTCGGTGAACATGAAACAGTTGTGAAAAAATATGTTGGGTGGGTGGCAAAAAGTGATACACTAGTTGGGTTTTGTGGTACGAAAGAAGAACATCAATGCCAATCACATTTCATGGTGAGAGTTGGTGATGGAGTTGTAGGCTATGAGATTATAACAGATTCTTTTAAGAACAATGTTATTGGCCATTACGCACGTGTTATTATTGCAAACCCTTTACATGAAAGGCTTCCTTGTTTGCTTGTGGTTGTTCATCCAACATGCAATAGGTTCAATGCAAATTTTTCTTATCAACAATGGGAAAAGGTAGAATCTATTTGGAAGAAACACATGGAAAATAATTTGGGACCTATTGTTGGTCATTCCTCGGATGGGGAAAGCAGAAGAAGACAACTTATGTTGAAGGATTATTCTTCAACATCAGGTCTTCGATGTCAAATTCCTTGGGAAGGGTGGAGGTTAACTGGGTTGTACAATGATTGCAATGTAACAGGATTGCATGACCAAGATTACATCCACAAAGACAAAAAGCTAGTGAATCTTTGTTTAGCGGTCGACGAGAATTGGTTTTAGGAAATCATTACATAAGTTTTGGTCATGTCAAAATGGTTTATCACACTTTTAAAGTGGATGTTCACAAGCTTAAGGATGAATATATAAAGAGGATGGATCGACAAAATTGGGGATCCGCACAATGCATTGCTTCAAGGCATGTTCAGAGGTGTTTGAAAGAGTTGAGAAGTACACCAAGTGGAAAGTTAGAGAGGACACTAACTACAAAGAATTATCTAATGATTGTTGTGGAATACATTGACATCTTTATGTCTCATAGTTTGAGCCTTTGGGAAAGGGTACAAAATTATTCACGGTTTCATCATTTCTTCACATTATGGTTATGTTGGGTACAGAAACAACCTCATACTCATGTGAACATAAATTTCATCAGCAGAGAAGCATATTAAGATCTGAAAATTTCTTGCCATTTCGTAGTTTTGTTGATGAGATTGTTTCAAGATCATTACTCTAACTTTCCATGTGTTTTGCACTTGACTAGGTCAAATGTATGTAAGAACTACTTTAGTAAATTTGGTGGGATGGTTGGAGTGGAGAAGGCCTATGATTTCACTGACTTGCTTCATGTTGTTGGAACTGTTAATAGAGTTGTTGAAGAAGAATCAAATCCCCATGGGCTTCATTTTATTAAATCTCATAAGAAGCGAGAAATCATTTGGAATATATTGTACTAAGAAACAATACAAAACATTGATATATTGTCGCAATATGATTCAATATCCACAAATGCTAAAATTGTAGAAGCCCTTAAGATTGGATTGAAGGATGCATAAGACATTTTATCAACTCTTGGAATGCAACCAGAAAATTACACTCAATCTTCTTGGTGGGTTAAACCATGGACAGAGGATCAAAATTATCCAACATTCCAAATTTTGGATGAAGTAGTTGAAGCTTCTCCATCGAGTTGTTCCAACTCTATATTCCGATCTTCATCATCATTGGCACACAATGAAAGTGAATTGCAAATAATGGAAAGTGAGTGGAGACATGAGTTGGATGAAATTTTAGATTCCATTGATGAAAATGGAAGCAAAACGATAAAGCCAGTGGTGGATCTTGATGGTAAGGATATGGTTAAAGCATGTTTTGTTAGTCAATTGAATGGAAATCCGACATTATCGAAAGATAGGATGACAAAAGTGAGAAATGGGGTCAGCTTTAGGCGAGATGGGAAGGCTCCACAAAAGGGTGTTTCAATTGGCTTTGGAATTAGATCAGATTGTGCAGTGTTGTTTTAAAGCAACTCAATTCCCCCCATTGAACATACTGCAAGAAAAGGTGTTCATCGAAGTACAAAACAAGGTTTCTTGTGGAACGTGGTACATTGGAAGGGTTCAAAGAATAAGGAAGAAGGATGGTAATAGGGTGTCTGATTACCATAATGATATTGACCTTTTGGATAAATTAGAAGGCATCGAGCTTCAATTATTTTGGTATAGTAGAATAAAGGGCCAATGTATGTATAAGTATGATTTGACAGATCATGCTTTTGTACAACTTGAATATGTTATAGCAATCACAAACATATCATACAATGCTAGGAATGATACATACAAATTAGAAGAATGTGATTACGATTTTTTTTTCATATTTTGTGAAAATTTTGAACAAGTTAGATTTTCAAAACATTCTACTTTCCCTTTCTTTATGTATTTCCATATGTTGGATCATTTATAAATAATTATTCGTTGTATTTTTGTTGATTTGTTCATATGAATCTGATGTTAATTTTGTACTTTTTGGTTTTAGGTCTAGTGAATAGTTCAAATGGTGAATGTTCAGGATAACTCATCCTTTTTTTTCTACCTTCTTTTTGGTGTAAGTTTCTTTCACTAGTCATTCATCCTTTCGTAGTTGTGTTTCATTCAAATGTTAATTTGGTCCCCCTATAGTTGGTCCATTTAATCATGAAAAGCAAGAAGAGGTGGTTCCTTTTTCATGAATATGTTTTGTGGATAAGTATGTGGTTCTTCTCACTAATGTTAACATTTTCCTTGAATTTTTAGATTAATGGTTCGCTTTCTAGAAAGAATATCAAGGATCTGATGGCACAAGCTTCAATCATGATGGTTTCTTCTCACCCAAGTCAAAAAATTTACACCAGAGCAACGTCTAGCACATGAAGTGCATTTTATTTTGAATGTTTATGTGGTAGTTTGCTTTCCTATTTTTAAAATTGGACATATAAATCAAAGTATGTAGTTAAAATGTTCCATTAGTGTCTTTTTGGAAGTATTTATGTTTTAGCCATATGCATGGGGTCTACAATAGTTAAATTGCATTTGGTTATTATTGTCAATTAAGTCCTCAATCATATTTTGGGCATTTCCTTTCAGTGTTTTCACTAAAAAACGTGAACATTAATTAATATATGTAAAGGATTTTGGACATGTGATGGTAGTTTGTTTTTAAATTATTTTCAACTTTATTGAGATATGTGCTTCTGGTAGATTGTTTAGGTGATGGCACTTTGATTTCTTATTTTTTCCTACATTGATATACATGTGTTAGATGGGCCTTGCAATGTGTGCATATAATCCAAAGGCTATTTTAAGGTGAATGGTATCTGATTTTTTGCAACTTTTGGATTGAAAAGAATTTGATAGGGTGAATGGTATGCAAATTTTAATTGATTTTATTTTTCCAAAGAAAGAATGCATACATTTCTATTTCATGGTTTGGAAAAGGAAAATACATAGCAAAGTGCTTATAGCATGACATATCACCTCCAGAGAGGAAAATTAGGCCACTTGGTGGCCACTTTTCACAAACTTTCATATAGAATATACCTATGATATCTCCGAGGAACGCAACTAGAAGAAAAAAATATGCATTGTTAAGCGAGGCAGGTTGTCAATGGGAGGTGATGTAGAGCTAGATCCCAGTTTTCTGTTGCTTATTGGTCTCTCCATTATCCCAGAATCTCCAAGATGGCTGGTAAGATTTTAGAATTCTTGAATTTATGTTTAAGGTTAGGATCGCGCTCAGTTATGGCTTCCTTATCAGTTATGGAGGGGTTTGATTGTTCAATAGTTACTGAATTCTTTGTGTTTGTATTTTCAGCAAACCAAAATTGGAATCGAAATAGGGTGGCGAAGCCCAACAGGCCCATGGCTAGCAAAGGTATTTTACAGTATTCTTCTGTCCAAACCCCATACCAAAACCTAATATCATCAAATATGTAGTACATCTTTATTAGTGTTTATATGAATACTAATGGCTCTATAAGACTAATGTAAAACAAGGATTGATTTGATAGAGGTTATATGCATGGTTTGTGACGTAGTGGTGACGCGGGCTAAAATGAGGCCTAGAAGGGTTTTAGCAGACATTGGGAACCTAGGGTTCCATGCTTCAAAACCCAATGGGGGTGATGAGATCAAGCTATAGTATGCAGTCTTTTTCATTCCTAGAACATATGTATTTTTTTTTTTAATTTTCAAAACCCTTATGTAGTACTCATGTTTTATTAGCACATAGTGAAAACTTCAGTTTTATAAAGAATTTTTTATTGTGAGCTTAGCCTCTCTGGCCAAGAATTTTTCTCTAGCCATATGCTTATTTAGGCATTTTTAACCCTCTTCCGGTGGGGTTGATGAAGAAAAATGTGTATATAATGCTTTGGGTGTGTAATTCTATGCCCATAGGAAATCTAGGAAGTAGAATCAACTTGTTGATAAGAAAATGCGAAGGTAGATTCAACTTCCCAATATGATGCTATGGTCTTTTGCAGATATTTTGAGGTTTTTACCAATTAGAGTTAACAATTAGAATTAGGTGTATAGGAGGTTTGGTGTCGATGTCAAGAATACGAGTGCTACACCAAAGTCATGATCCATGGTATGTACATCATCCATGGTTGTATGAGTTGTGTGTGATTAAACAACTGCCTGATTTATTTATCATATATCAATCCTTAGATGTTAGTATGTAGCATGAGGTGAATGATATGAGTTCACTACTACTGGGCTTTATATGTTAGACTCTATTTCAAATTGCTAACTGCATGTGGATATATTTAGGTCAATAACAGGGCTCTTTTCTTGCCTGTTTAGATGGGATGGTTTACATGTATTTATTTGACTTCCATTGGTTTTGTTTTACTTTCCCAACATTGACGAAGCGGATAATGAAAATCAACTTGTTGTAGCTGAATATGTTCAAGACATTTACCATTTATATTGGTATACAGAGGTGTGCCTCTTTCGTCATGGGAGCCTTGCAAAGTATTTTTGTTCTATTCAAAATAACATCTTGTCTTGGAAGAATACACTTCATTTAAACAATTTAATCAGACCTCTTAACATGACTATGTCCAAATTAACAACATCTCCATCTTATGAAACCTTTTAATCTTAAAGCCCTTCATCTTGACCCCTCAAGAAAAATCTCCCTCTTACTTTGATAAATGATAGGATTATCATTAGTAGGACAAATGTCATCAATAGCTAAATCATATCTCCCTCATACTCAAATTGTATTCATAGGTTTGTCTTCAACTTGCTATTAATCGAAAGATAGTAGAGCCTTGGTATTTTTAATTTCCTGAGCTTCTCGTATGGTCTTCAAGGAAGCTCCAGACCAAAGAGGAATTTTTTGAAGAATAGACAAGTTTCTTCTTTAATTAGGAGAAGACATCTTTCTTGAGATGGTTTCAAGAAAGGCCATTATTTTCCTAGCTGATCTTCAAGAATAAAACATTCAAAAGATGCATTTGAGTAGTTTACAGCTTGATTGTGAACAATCCTGTAACACAAGCATCAACATATAAGGCCTACAACATATCACCACCGCTACTAGTCTTGTAGTGATATCATACAAAATGGTGGACTAAAAATAGAGCATAAATGATGTTGTGCTGCATGTACCAGGCTTTCATTCATAATCAGTGTCACTGATATTATATCTTTACTGCATAGGATACTATCCTTGATAGCTACAGATCTTCACACTTCTAGGACAACCCCATCATTACAAAATATACGAATATGGTCCATACAAGAATTGTTTTTTTAACAAGGCTTCTTAGTTTTATTCCAGAGATAATAGTAATACATGTCCAACAATAACTAATCTCAACATTTCCTTATACATATTCATCAGTGAAAACAAGCCGTGTCCTTGATCTGAATGTTTCAGCCTCTGACAGGTTCACCACAACATTCAGCCGATGATGTGTATTAGTGATACAACTTAACAACAAGAGAAAAACCCTTTTCTACTTATTAATGATTCCATGAAAACTTCTACACTCAGTCAATTTTTAACCTAAATCTTTGACATATCTTCATAAAACTGTCCTAATTAAGTTGTCACTTATATGATCTCAAAATGACTTTCCATCAAGCTGATACCTTTTATCTTGGAGATGTTCCATTCTTAGCTTTAAACGATTTCAATAATTCAAGAGAGAGAAGGTCAAGTATATTTGACAACCAAGAGCCACATTCCACAATATGATAAGGCATTTGACCTTGAAGAAAATGATACTATAATTTGATATCAAGGTCAGAGATAGGATAATGTTGTCAAGGCATCAAATATGAGATGTAATAGAATTCCTTACATTTTTGTTTGCTTCGACTTCAATCTTCAAATCTGAACCTCTTCGCAAAAGATATGGCTGCCTTACTTACTAACAAGAAAACTTAATAGGTCAGGCTTTTAAGCATAGCCCAGAATTCTTGTGAGGAATTTAACTATTGATTTCAATGAGCCGATATACCTTTAAGAAGAGCATCAATCAAATGTTGCTAGGATTACATCATCATTAGAGATCAAGATTCTTAAATCAAGTTCAGAGCAAGGTCACTCAGAACCTTAGAGTTGGTAATAAGGATAAAGGACGTATTGCCTTGAGATATCAAGTGATCAATACAGCTCCCATAATGACTTCATAGACCTGACAGATTATGTTGATAACATATATATACAGATATCCCCAAAAAAACAACTACAAAATTTAGAGCAATACAACCATTGATTATTTAATATTGCTCCTTGATCTGAAAAATTTCCCAGAAAGTATGCCACATAGGATAATCAAGGTTGATCCTTATATTCAGAATTATCCACAAACTCTCAGCAAATATCTAGTACTCATGCTCAAATTGGGTTGTCTTCAATATACCCTTTAACAACTCAGCTTTAAATGCTCAGTGATATGCAATGCAAAAAAAAGGGATGAGATGGATGTGAAACCATAGCTATCATCTGAAACATTCCAGGGATCTGAGAATCTCAAAGAGAAATTATTATTTTAAGAATGATATAGTCCTCTGAAATGAGGGTTGTAATACTTCAATCAAACATCTACAAAGGTTCATCCCATCTCCCAGGACCATAGAAGATTTCAATCTTTAAGTATATCCTCCTATACGCTAGATATTTCTATACTACAATTATGAATACTGTTTAGGGCACAAAAACAGTTAGCTTCAAGTGTTGATGGTAATCCTGATCACTGTTAGGGCTTTCAGCTTCAGTCCTCATTCTCCTCTCCCTAAATTATTGTGATTATCCATAAAAGACACCCAATTACTAATTTAAAGCTTGGTAGCTTGTCCTCAACGAATCTTGAAATAGTCCCAAACTACATGAAATAATTTTGACCTGTTTGCACTCAAGCCTGGGCATATGCATCCTACAGATGACTTATACATGCCTTCATACCCACCGAATAGTCTTAGCATCAAGCTACTATAGCAGCTCTATTCCTGCAGCCTATAACAAATTTAAACCTCACCAAATAGCATAAGAAAACATCCAACATGTATTCCTCTGACAACAGCTATATTCAACAGGAAATATGTACCCAAAATTAAGTGATATGCTGCCTAGACAGACCTCCTATCCTCCATACATGGAGCCACATACCTGCTGCTCTTTCTCCCAAGAAAAATATAGAACACAATTATTAATTGTTTATTCCGCCATATAAACTTATTTTTTTCTCAGTGGCGTATATTCTTCTACCTATCTCCTTTCTTGCGTGTCAGTCATATCCATCCATGATGAGTATGCCTACTAACCCTGCATTTTTTTAACTTGTATTGGATGTGTGATGTGGAATGTGAGACAATTAGCAAAACTATGCTGGGCTTTCCAATTTATGGCCAAAAATTATTTGAATTGTTAACACCTAAGTCATGCAATAATTGCTCAATGGAGTCCTGAAATATATTATCAAGCTGTTTGGTATCGAGTCATGAAATATATTATCACACTGTTTGGTATAGAGAGAATTTTTGTGTTTTTTTCAAGTATAGTTGAGTTACTATGCTCAAGCTTCCCGCTAGGTGTAGCAGAATCACACAAATTTTCTTGCTTACCATCTATAAGTATATTGGTGTATCTTCCACCAAAGAGATTTAATCACTATAGAAGTCACATAAATTTTCTTACAATCCATTGTAATATTGTCACACAATAATACCTCACAGAGTCATGCAATATACCGTTCTGTATAAGATGAAAATTTTGTTATCAGCAATAGCCGAGTTATTATGTTCAAGTTTCCTGTTAAGTATAGCTGAGTCAGGAAAATCTCAATGGCTAGTCATGGTTGTCCATATTCAATTCCACAAGGCAATTCATTCTTGCCATCATACCATGAGTGCAATATTAGTTTCTTTGAATTTTCTTGATATCAAAACATTGTTTATGACGTAAAGAATACTAAATCTTCCATTTTTTAACTTGTATTGGATGTGTGTCTGTAAGATATTTTTGCACAAAAATCGTCCACCCTAATATTGCAAGCAATGGAGAGATATGTGTCAACACTCTAAAGAAGGATTGGAATCCAACCCTTAGACTGTGACACATTCTACTTGTATGTGTTCAACCACTTATCAATTTAGCTTATTTATAGGTACGATGTGATTATGTTACAAGAGGTACGGTGTGTTTATGTTATGAACAAAATATATTTATATGGGTTTATTTTGCAGGCTCTATACAAGCATTCATGCTTTGAAGCCCAAATTGAAGAGTAAATTGGCAATTTCAGACTCTATTGCTCTAAATGAAGGCCCAAGAAATACCCTTGTGACCTCTCCTACCCCACTTCTACCCTGCCAAACAAATATGAGAATAATATTCATTCTTCTTGTATGTGTTCAACCACTTATCAATTTAGCTTATTTATGGGTACGATGTGATTATGTTACAAGAGGTACAATGTGCTTATGTTATAAACAAAATATATTTATATGGGTTTATTTTCTAGGCTTTATTTTTGGTTTGAACTTTGTATTGATAGACATATGTTCTTGGCAGACTTCTTTAGATAAGTATCTTCTTGGAGGTGATTTTATCACTGTTGAATCCATAAATAATTATGCACATTTATCATTTCAAAACAAATGGAGGAAGTGGTGTATCAAACCTTTTTGGTGAAAAAGGAAATGCAAGCAGATGTTTCAACATTAGTTGAAGAGTGCACTGGAGAAGACAGTGTAATGCCCACCTTGAGTCAGATATCAGACCTCCTCTTTTAGGTGATTTTCAACAAGTGATATTTTTGTGCTTACTGATAGACATTTTCCCTGATGTTTTTGTGCTTCCACCATCACTTATATGTGACATGAACTATAGAATGCAATTGTTAATAGTTTATTTTGCCATATAAATTGATTTTTTTCTCAGCGGTGTATATTCTTCTACTTATCTCCTTTCCTAACATGTCAGTCATATCCATCCATGATGAGTATTCATGCCAACCCTGCACATTTCTCTTGTACCCTACATTTTTTAACTTGTATTGGATGTGTGATGTGGAATGTGAGACAAGTAGCAAAACTGTGTTGGGATTTCCAATTTATGGCCAAAATTTATTTGAATTGTGAACAACTAGGTCATGCAATAATAGCTCAACAAAGTCTTGAAATATATTATCACACCGTTTGGTATGGATTCATGAAATATATTATCACACTATTTGGTATAGAGAGATTTTCTTTTTGTTTCAAGTATAGCCGAGTTACTATGCTTAAGCTTCCTCCTAGGTGTAGCAAAATCACACAAATTTTCATGCTTACCATCTATAAGTATATTGGTGTGTCTTCCACCAAAGATATTTAATCCCTATAGTAGTCACTTAAATTTTTTTACAATCCATTGTAATATTGTCACACAATAATACCTCACGGAGTCACGCAATATACCTTTTGGTATAAGATGAAAAATTTGCTATTAGCAATAGCTGAGTTACTATGTTCAGGCTTCCTGTTAAGTATAGCTGAGTCAGGAAAATCTCAATGGCTAGTCATCGTTGTCCATATTTGATTCCACAAGGAAATTCATTCTTGCCATCATATCATGAATGAATTATTAGTTTCTTTGACTTTTCTTGATATCAAAACATTGTTTATGATGTAAAGAATACTAAATCTTACATTTTTTTTAACTTGTATTGGATGTGTGAATGCAGGGTATTTTTTCACAAAAATCTTCCACCCTAATATTTCAAGCAATGGAGAGATATGTGTCAATACTCTGAAGAAGGATTGGAATCTAACCCTTAGACTGTAACACATTCTTCTTGCATGTGTTCAACCGCTTATCAATTTATCTTATTTATGGGTACAATGTGATTATGTTACAAGAGATACAATGTGCTTATGTTATAAACAAAATATATTTATATGGGTTTATTTTGCAGGTTTTATACTAGCATTCATGATTTGAAGCGCAAATTGAAGAGTAAAGTGGCAGTTTCAGAGTCTATTGCTTTAAATGAAGGCTGAAGAAATACCCTCGTGACCTCTCCTACCCCAATTCTACCATTCCAAACAAATATGATAATAATATTCAAGATCCAAGCATAAATGTCACTTCAACAGAAGCTATAGGAGTTGGTGCATCAACATTTCACAAGAAGAAGGATCTAACTTCTACCAGAGTGCACATTGATAAGAAAAATATGGAGTCAAATTAGGAGACCATGGTAGATTCTAAATTGTATGATATGTACTTTTCAACTATAACAGATGAATATTCTAACACTAGGCTTTGTAATGTGTCTTAATAGTGGTATTAGTTTTTTCACAATAGTCATAGGTTTTCTGTAGTGCTTTTACAAAGCTTTTTCTGACCAGTGATTAACAAGCTGACTTGGGTCTAGGTCTATGGAGTTGTTTCATAGATTCAATTTATTCTAGCATGATGATATGTAGGTGTTTGTTTTAGCATGGTTTCTTTTGGACTATAAAGGCCATCGACAAGCTCTTTGTTGATGAATTTCTAGTTCAAAGATGGATTGTAGTCAATGTTATTTTGGTTATATGCTCCTTTACTTGTTATATATATGAGAAACTTTGCATATTTGTGTATAACAGTTTAGATTCATATTGATGTACATGAATATTTACATTTTTTTTTTAAATGAATATTTATGTAATTTTTGGTTCACTGGTCTTTTGGTTTGGTTTTCTCCGATTATCAGTTTTTGGGTCAACTAGTTCAATGACTGGTCCAAAACTGATAACATTGGTTCATTGTCCATTGATCATTTTCAGTTTTAACTTTTGAGTCTTGATTTTTTATACTAATGAGCTTAGACCAAGTCTTTGAATCATCACCTTTTACTATTTCTGAGTTTGAGTAATTTCAATTTACTAGTCTAGTATTTAGACTTCAGTGTCTACTATTGAATCATTTATGATGTGTGAGTCAATATATTTCGTTATTGAATTTAAATTTGAATCATGTTTATAACACACACACACATATCCTGACATCCCCCTATCCCCTTGAATTTTCCTAAAATTTGGGGCTGCTCCCACATGTTCCCCCTGTGTGTCTCCCCATTCCCATGTCCCCCTATCTTGGAAACTAGGTGGAACATTAGTTGTAATTGCTTGATATCTGTTCACTAAATGAATGCTACCTCTTGGGTATGACTCTATAGTATTGATTTTAGTGTCATGGTTGAGTGTATTGGTTGATGGGAGATGTTGTTGATCATGCCACTTTGAGTTTAGAGACCCAACCTTTATGACAAGCTTCATAGGCGGAATCCTGAGTTTTATAAGAAGGCTAGATAATTATTCTTCATAGAACATCTGAAAATGAAATCTAAAATGTTCACCAATGCACTCATGTTCCTGTAAGTTTGGTCTAGGGGTCAACCCCGACTCTTCAGCATTGCAGGAGTGTTATATTACTCCTTAAGCTCACCCAAGAATTCTATCAATCTTCCTCAGACTTCATTCTTGAGTTAAGCATAGATTTGGGCAAAAGAGTTATGACAACGTATTGTGGATTGGCTGGAATAGTGAAATATTTGATCTCTACCTTATGGAATCCTCATACCCTATCTAACTATAATCTCGAAGGTTTTTGTTCTACTCTGGAGTCTTGGAGTGAAGAATTTAGATATGACCATTTATATGCTTATGGGATAACTCCTTAATGTTTATACTTACTTGGATAAGGAATTATTATTATGAATTATCTTCAGTAAAATAGACCTTGGAAATCTGAAATTGACATCCACAGGCCATATTTGGGTTAGCTTGAAAATATGAAATCAGTGTGCCTAATTAAGATTGGTAGTATATATATGTGTGTATTTATGTATGTATTCAAATTGGGATGAAAATCCAAGTCCAATACTTTTTGGGACAACATGTATGTTCACCTCTCATGTATATATAGTTTTTTTCTTTGACAAAATACACACCCATGCAGCCTAGAAAACTGTAGTTGATGGGCAATGAGTTGGAGTGCAGGCTAGTCATGGAAGATTGGATGTGTCCTCATCCAAGGCTTACAAGAAAAATTATGTATGTATCCTTAAGCTAAGGGAGAGCATCCCATTACAACAAGGAATATCATCCAATTACAACAATAATGTAATGGGTGTTAACACCAAGAACTTCATGGATGAAATGACAAATTTGTACACGGGTTTGAGGGCTTGTAAGTATTTCTTT